>JAGVSQ010009061.1:0-13907 GCA_022683975.1 Rhyacophila evoluta | reverse complement strand
TATGGAAGTTTACCAGTTTTAAATAATTCAGAATTTAAAATCAATTTCCATCAAAAACCATCAGTCGAAAATATTAATTAAGATTTCTTAATACTGAAATAAAATCAACACACATATCGTAATATGTGCATTATTCTCTATAATAGTTTCTACATGTTCTAGGTAGAATAAATGTAATGTCATTCAAACTTTCGAGAGTCTAGATAGTAATTTCTAATAATATCATTATTAGTGAAATTTGTTATTTACAGAAATCTGAGATAATACCTTCATAGAAATTTCCAAACCTGATTGATTAACCCTTTCATTAACACGGTCATATAGTTATAAAAAATGTTGTGTGATGCAAATCCGTGTTATACAAGGTTTGAAGTTCATACAAAATTAGGGTACGCGTTCCAAAAATATATTTGAAGTTCAATTGTATTCTTTATTTTTTTCAATAAAAATTATATGTTTACTTATCTATTTAAAATATTTCGATGATATAGATATTTATTCGACTTCTTTTCAAGATAGTTTGTAAGTTTTCATTATCAGAAGACTCTTTTAAATATTAATATTTATAAATCGATTTATATATTAATCAAAGGAGCGCATTTTTTTTATATTATAGGAATTACTATTATGTATATGATATTAAAATCTTCTTTTAGTAATTTTTTGTAGAATTAATTTGGTGTCATGGTATTCGAAGAAGTTTCAAAATTGCAGTGTGTATAACATAATCTTCTTCTTCAATCCTAAGCCATTATCGTATGCTCCATACTCTTCAAATTTGTGTAATTGTTAATTCAGTGCTTAGCATTTCGTCATTGCACCTTGAAAACCGGCTATGGTATATAGCCAGGTATAAATTTTCAATTCTAGAAAAACTGGATTTCTGTTGGTATCATAGACATTTTCTAACTGTAAAGAATGGCAAATCTTACTAGTTTTCTTCTTTTTTCAGATAATGTTCTCGATACTGTCTGTGGGCTGGGGGCTGCTGTCGGACATAGACATCGAAAGCGAGCGGCTGCGGGCAATTGGAGGACAACGATTTACTATCTGGTCTCTAGCGCGCCTTATCGGCTTAAGGACTTACCGAGGAAAAGTATTCTATTCCCCTGCCTCCGCACCTCCTGTTTCCCCCTTCAGAAACTCTTCGTTAATTCCCCATAGCCTGAGCCGAGATGCAATTCTTGATGACTGCGAAGAATGCTTGCGAAGCGATGGAGAATGTGATAAATGCCGAACAGACGGAGTCATCTACTTGGACACTGCTGCTGAGGATATTGTAAGCAAAGAATCTAGACAAAGATTGGATTCGTGGTATTCAGCCACGTCCAAGCGTAGTGCATATTTTAGTACGGCAGGATCGGACTATCTCAGTGTCACTGAAAGTGGTGGTCGTGTGGGTAAAAGTGAACCATCACAAGTATATGGACCAGCCTCTCGTTTGCCTGCTCTCACCGCACCGCCTCCAGCATCATGGAAGAAAATTGAAGGCGAATTCATTATGGTGCATGCTGGTTATCAAACGCACCTCGGTGAAGATGTTGTGTTTGCTCCCGACTCCAGACTGGATGACGGAATTATATGGTTACTGGTTGTACGTGGTGCTGCCACTCGGGCTCAGCTCCTCGCTTTTCTTCTCGGCTTAGGGACCGGAGCTCATGCTGTTGCGGACCGCGAAGATGCTAATGTTAGACTGATTCCTGTTAATGCATTCAGAATCGAACCTCAACTAGACCCCACACATCCTGCGCATCTAACTGTGGATGGAGAGCTGGTTTCATATGGACCCATTCAAGGAGAAGTCTGCACTATCCAGAATAAGCTTTTGGTTCCGTCGAATTGATCTGCGAGACATGTCAAATACGAATAGCTATAGATTATCCTCGACATTTTAAAATAGCGGAATGATAATGTTAAGCCGGTTGCTATATTTTCAATATGCACATACATATGGGGTACCGGTATTATTTGGACCAGCAGATTTAGTCATGAAAGATGTATGAGATTATGTCAAGCCATTTTTTAAACATTCTAATTAAAAAATAATGTTCTAATAGCGTATATAATGCGTACTGCAATTTAATTGTACGAATCCTTTGGTTTGTTTACCAAATTTAAGATTTGATGTACTAATCTGTTACACATATCATCGACCACTATATTTTTGTGGTATAATTATACCATTGCATGCATTCTACATGTTTCAGAAACAGTACCAATTATTAATTTTTTTGAATTATCGTAACCTGCCGTATCCTGAGATCTTTTTACCAACAGCAGTTTAAATATTGTTTTATGGGTACTAGGATAGTTTTAAAAGAGTGATTCAATGATGCTTCTCCGGCCAATGTGTCTTTGCATGCATCAATGTCAGCATACAGACCTAATAACCTAGATATAAGAAAATAATTTTCATTATTTCAACTTTTTAAACGATAAGTAGATATCCATGATATATTTTATTGCAATTATTAGTGAGTATGGCGTACTCGGAGGCATATGATACATATTTCATTTCAGTTAGGTTAGGAAAGTAGAGTTGAGAAATCACAAGTCGCTAGATTTTATTTAAAGAAAATAATATAAAAAAATTATTCGAGGCAATAATATTATGTATTACTAAGCATTTAAACACTCTTATTTCAATGATGACCAAAATTATTAAGGTTCCGAATTCAATTAAACCGATTTGAAAATATTCTCATTTCATTTTATGAGAAATTGAATTGAAGAAAAAAAATTCTTTACTTTGGAGGCATTTAAAAAGACCATTATTTAGTTGTTAGTATTCATTCATTGCTTAGTTGTTTAAGCTAATTTGACATGAAAGCTTATTTTTTTTAAAATAATTAAATTGGCTGCATGAGTAATATTCCCCACTATGAGTAATAGAATATATGAATTTTGAATTCCACAAAAATATCTGGATTATTTCAGTCTAGCTGTAATACAATATGATGTAGAAATAATAGGTACATTGTCTATAAAAATGTAATTCCACTATATTTGCATTTATTGTATCTTTATCTACATATTTTTTTTTATTATGTATACGTAATACAATTTTGTATTACTTGTCTTGTATCTGATTAAAATGAAACTTTTATATTTGTTTCATAGCAAAATTTCTTGCAATGATAAATCAAATGCATATGATAATTGAACACAGGACACCACTCATGGTAAAATTAGTTGTCTGTATTAAAAAAAGAAAAATCTATGCTACCATTAGCCATTTCTTACCATACTTAAAATATACATAAAAGTAACACTAAATATTGAAACCAATACCTTATTGATCATTATCGAAACCAAGCAAATTTAAATTTATCCTGTTTTAGTTTAACAATAATTTGAACTAATGAAACTTCAAAACTGTTATGCGTGCTAAGGTTTAATTGGTTATATCTCTGTGTAGCCTAAGATTGCACAAACAACTATATTTCAATGAATAGTTGCTGAATGAAGCCATCATTAAAATTTAATCCAGATTAGATGTATAGAATGTCTGTAAAACTGCATTCCCACTGATATATCTGAGTGTATACTGCCGGCCTATCTGATTTGTTGTTTGAGTAATAATCATAAATTACTTATTATTCCTACATAAAGGTTGGCTAATTCTGGAGGTAATTAATTCAGCCATTTGGCTAAATAACAATATGATATTCTTAAATGTACATTAGTGCATTTCTATAATTTTTCTCTTCGACTAATTGTTGTTTTATTAGAATCTTTATTATCTTATATTTGGTATCTAGCAGCTAAAAAGGAATACACCCGGACTTCATATAACACGGTACTTCTACAACACGGTTTCGATATAACACGATCGATAAACTGTGACATATTCTTGTATAACACGGTTTTAGAATAGAAACAATCGATTAAAAATTAATTAACATGTCCGAGTTGGACACCTCTAGATCATGCCATCACAAAAATAATATTCTATTCGTCATATGACACTAGATTCATAATCAAAGAAATAAAAAAATTCACTTTAAATGCTTGCGGGCAAAAAATATGATCAGAAGTTGTCATTGAAGAATATGTTGTACCACCAATAGAAGATGAATACGAAAAGAGAATTGCCATTTATCATGGTATTGGTAGAGAAGGATTTGATGACCTGAGTATTCAAATATCCTTCATTGAAGAAATATTGAAGGACCATGCTTTTGACGAAGAAAAACTAAATTTTAAGTGAGCCTACCATGATTAATGACTCGGAAAGCAGTTATAGCGAAGCAGCTACATATTTCATTTTAGGTTTAGCCGATAAATTAGAACATATTTCTATAGAAAATAATCCTATAATGGAAAGAAGTTTGTAGTTCAGAAAGAAATTACAAAAGTGCTTGACTCCTTATCATGAAATACATAAAGATTTAGACGCTAAAAGCAGATAATCGCTTATTAGGCAGTTTTAGAAGGTTAAATCAAAAATTCTCGAGAGTCTTCCGATAATGACAACTTACAACCCACTTTAAAAGGGAATCGAATAAATAGGATTGTAAAAGATAGTAATGATGAGTGATCTATATTATCTAAGTATTTTGAATAGATACGTAATCGTATATTTTTTATATTGTTCATTGGAAAAAATAAAGGATATAAATAAACTTCGATGTTTTTTTAACGCATACCTTAATTTCGGTATGAATGTCAAACTTGGCATAACGCGGATTTGTACTACACGACTTTTTTCTGGATCTATATGACCGTGTTATATGAGGTTCGAGTATATTACCAAAATATTTTTTTGAAAAAAGTGTTAATCAGACATTATTGGTAAATCAATAAGACTGAAATATGAAAAAGACTCATTTAAATTTGTTTGCATCTTATATGAATTGGTTGTGTACCACCTATGGTTTATAAAAATGGTTTTATCCATTTATGGAAAACAATCTTTGGAGCCAACAAAATCATAATTAGACCAATAGATGAAAAATTTTAATATTGTTTATTATAATAGACATTGCCAAATGCTGCAATTGCAGTTATGTACTAGTTTGTATAAAAAAATATTTTTGTACACTAAACAATATACAGATTCGTGTGCTTTTCATGAAATTAAGTAATTTTATCTTTATGATATATATATATATATAATTTCTCTAGCATTTATTGATCTATGGCAAATTCAAATAAAACGTTTGCACTGTAAATTTATGTTTGATATTAAATTTATTTCAATCTAAATTATATTATATATAACTATAATATATACAGTGAAATCTCAGACTTTATAAAGTGACCAATTTCAATCATATATGCATTAATATTTACTATTTCTTTAATAATACAAAATAATGTAGCTATTGCTTAATTAAAATGATTAAAAAATAAAATGTATTTCAAAAATCATCAAGGCTTAATTTGATGGATCTTAAATAATCTGAATAGAATTTACATGAAAATAATATTGATCAAATGAGATTTTGCTGTATTATAAGTATTTTTCAAATACTTCCATAACAATTTGTCTTACATTTCATAAGTTTATATATATTCATTATAGTGTTATTTTCACTAATCTATTCACTATGCATAATTTACAAGTATCTATCTTTTAATTCTTAAAACGGTTGCAATATTAGGGTATGGTCTTCATAGCTCTGATTAGTGTAAGATTTTTTTTTATAAGCTTTTATTAGTGAATAAGTTGTCAGTTGTCCTATATTAGCTGTGTTATTTAGCAATTCAATATAATGTAATATGAGGTATAGAAAGATAGACAAAAGTAAATTACCATAGACATTAAACAAGAAAATTTAAAGATCTATGTCAGTTCATTCAATGCATGTCTCAGTGTTGTCAACATTACCGCATGGTATAACTAGTTCGTATTTACACTATTAAATTAACTTCCATTGACAAAATTCATTGTGATTTATAATATGTAATTAAACTCTCTCGGCACAATAGAGATTTTGCTTTTCAACTAATGATAGATTAATACTCAATTCAAATTGCGTTTAGAGTGTTGGGTAGATATTTGACAATGCAATAGAGAAAGTGTCTCTCAAAACAAAACGTAAAAATAGTATGCATATTATTTTTTACAGATTAACTTAATTAATTTGACGTTATCTTTTCATCGTTTTTATTTATTACAAATATAAATTTCTTAAGTGTACAACCAATAATCATTCCGGCTTATGAATTCATTAAATGTTTATGCTAGTGAATATTTCAGTAGGCTAAATTTAGTAGAATTATACAATTAACAAAAAATCTTTAAATTATATAAAATTTATTAAACCTTTAAAAAACTGTTTTTGCAAGAGACTTATATTTTTTATCATGTCTGCTCCGATAATGTAGTGTCTAGATATATATGATTTAAAAACATATTTTGAAATATTTTTTTCACGAGATCATTTGAATTAACATTTCTTTGATAGAACTGTATTTCAAAGCAGTTGAGTAATTTGATTAAATAATTATTTTATAGCTATTTCGTTTATTATTATAAATATCGACATTGTCTTACATAAAGATTTATTTACTGACCATTCTTTTCAGCGAAAGTAAATTTTCGAAAAATGTATGATATTAATTACAGATCTACAATTAGTTCATCAGGTATGAAATAAGCAATGTGTTTATTAAAGTTTTATTTTGAAAAAAAATAGAAAACGTGAATAAGAAATGACTTTCTTATTAGTTTCATAAAATGCATCAAGTACATAAAATTTACCCAACACTCTTAATGTACACTTTTATTTTTTAATCTAAGCAAAGCTTTATTTCCTAATCTTTTAAATTGTGTAGTTAATAATTTGGATAGATTAACAAATACCTAATTGATTAAATTTAGACCTATAAAAAGGTTGTGATTACTTCTAAATGCAGCATTTGATATAAGAGAAATATAATCATTTACCTGCGTGTCAAGTTTCCAATAGAAACACCGTGTAGTGTAATATTATATTGGGTGTACATCAGGTAATTTGTCTAGTGTAACTTGGATAAAATATGCGTAACACTAAATAAATTATTATGGTTATTACTATTCAATATTTAGATTCAATGATATATATTTTCAGTGATTGAAAAAAGTTTTTGTTCCGCAAATGAATATTATTTTTCATTTTAAAATGTATTCCAATATATATTCGACTCATGTAAAAATACATTTATTGAATGTTTTCTTCCTGCAATATATTTGAGCATTAGTACAAATTTGTGTCTTGTATAATTATCGAAATAAAATGACACCATAGATATTTAAGACATTATAGAAAGAAAATCTTTTAAATGAACAATAAAACTGAATGGGTTATATACAGAAACATTTTTATACTGAGTTAAATGTATGTAAATATTGTAAGGACTGAGCCTAAAGAAATGTTACTAATTTATCCAAAAGAAATATTTCATTAAAATGTCAATAAGCTGTTTTACTTATAGATTTTATTCCAAGTTCATTGAGGCATTATAAAAAATTTATTGTAAAATTTCTTTGAAAAAAATATAATTATTTTTAAGAAGTAGAATATGAAAAAGAACCATCGAAATGTTGATATTATATATATATTACAATTTATTTATCACGACTTATACTAGATAATTTGTAGAATTTAATTTTTTAATATATTGCACCATTTTTAAATAATTATGTTACACATCCAGTCTCAACTAGACAGCATAAAGTTTATCGTCCATTCTTTTATTTTTACGTGAAAAAATTTGAAAGGGTTCTAATATTGTTTCACATGCTCATCTGACACGAAGAATAAAGTCATAGATTACAATACACTATGCATCATGTACGATATATTAAAAAATCCACAAAAAAGCTGACAAGATAAAAATATCCAATAGTATTATAATGGATTTGTTGACATGATAGATGTTTTACGTATGAGTTGTGATTGGGTGTGTGGCATGATCATAACAGTGATTGAAACTAACATTGTTAGCAAAACTCTTTCCTGCAAAAATATGTTACAGCTGTTAACAACTTGCTTATCATCTTGATTGAAAAGACATTTACATTTTACAGTCAGGAAATATTTACTTCAGTACTATTAACAGCTATTTCACATGGATTTATTTTTAGTTTTAAACATATTATGGAATGTATAGGTATAGGATGGAAACCATTAAGATAAAACTGAAATGTTATATGACCTTCTCATACAAGAATTTGAATATTTTTATTGACATCCATTGCCTTTGTTCTGGTTATTTTTTGTTATCTGGCAAATTATATACATTTCTACGAAAATATGATTTTGTAAAATTTTTATATTTATATTTTCCTTGGGTCTCCACAATGTGAAGATTTATTTTGACAGAGTATTAAACAAGCAATTATTAAAATTTTCTGGTAAAAATCACTCATTTAGGAGGCTGTGATAGCAAAATATAGTTTTTGAAATAATCCATTATTCTCATCTTTTGAGAGGTCTACCTAGGGTACATACAATGTAAAATAACTTATTATTATGAGAGCATAGCATAACGTCTGTTTTAGTTACCATTTTTTAAAATAATTCTAAAAACATTAAAATGCTGAGATATATTAATTATTCTTGAAATTTTCTTATAGATAAATACTGAATCGATTTCCAGGAAATATTGTTTATGTGTTGTAATATATTAGTTTTATTTCATTAAATTGTGAATTATTTTTTGTCAATATGACTTATTGAGTTCTCATTTACTTGAAAGAATTATTGTATGTAACACCTGAGCAATGATTTAAAGTTGTGATGGATAAATCTTTTATCACCAATAGAATTATCATTCAATGTAATTATTACTCTTCATAATTTGTCAGGTCTAAGATGTAGCATTTCTTTAGAATTGATATGCTTACTATTGTTTGAAATATTAAATAATCATACTTGTTTAATAAAAGAAAATATACCCATATCAACAATATCATTATTGTTAATTGATAACCTTTTATAAAATCAATTAAAAAGTGATCTACGAGGATAATTTTACGTTCATGTACTAAGTTTTGTACTACTGGTATAAAAATAGGAATCTTTAATTCATTAATCCATGTGCAATTTTAAGTGGTTATTTTTTTTTTTTGGTTAAGGTTTTGAAAAACTTTTTATCACTAATGTAATATCTCACCTTACGTTTATATTGATATCTGAAAGAATGGTAATGTACTAAGGTCGATGTTAGGAGGACAAGACTTATAAAATGTTAAAAATTCTACTTATTTATTTAATCTGTTATTATGCTGAAATTATTTTGTTCTTCAACTATGTAACATTTTGTTATTTGAAATATGATTCATTATGAATGTCTCAATAAACTTTCAGTATTCAACCATTTCTTTTTTTTAATCACCCATCCATTAATATATAATTTAATAACCTGAGTAATTCAGTATTAATGTATAATATTTGGTGGAACTGCAGGATTCGTGCATGACTTGGAAAAATGTAATATAGAGAACAATAGTTGTGCTTAACAAAGTTGCCTTGGTTGTTAATATCTTCCACCTGTGAGTAAATTTAGATGGGTTTTGTTTTATAAATTTTTTCCAGAATAGGATCTTTTTAACACTCTTAGTTGGAAATCTTTTTTTCCCACAAACTCTTGATATTTATGTTTTTTTTTTATAAATGTATTATTAATTTATATTCTTGTATGTCATTTTGTTAAATGGCTTGATTTATAATCTTTTTACCGTTTTTAATAATCAAATGAATTTAGACCAATACAATAATAAGTTTAACAACCTTTCTAGCAATCAGGAAGTTAGGTATCCTATATGATTTGTGGGTATAATAAGATTAGGGAATATTTTGTTGCTGGTAATAAAACAATATATAAATGATTTTTTTTCCACATATATTATTACAGAAAATATAAAATGTCATAAACAAGATATAACACCTAGGGTAAAGGTAGGTTTACTGTGCTCGAGACTACCTTAAGGCATTAGCGGACTATATATTTTATTAAGAAATAAATATGAAGAAAAGTGAATCAATTATGGCATAATATTTCAACACGATTAAATTTAACAAAATTCAATGTTTAAAGTGTTTGTTGTACTGATTTGCAGTTTATGTAAATTTTTAATTTTTTTCAATACTATAAACTCCTTATATTATAAATAGTATAATAATTGCCCTTAAATAAATAAATGAGTTCTTCTTAGTGTTCTAGTTTGGTGGCACCACATAGTAAGAGGAAACGGAATACTGTTTTCAACACTAAATAAGTTGATATGATACAAACATTTGAGATATAAGGCCATCAGTGTAAAGATGCCTATAGAAATACATGGAAGACTAAAACACAAATATATTAAGCGAATCTCAATGCTGCAATCAAATCACATGACTATGCCTCTAGACATGGCATAGTGAACAACATAGGAGTTGCATTTATTATCATATAATTTGCTGCCTTTTTACTATATGACATCAGTATTTCATCTCAGTTTTGTGGTGGTATGAATTGGTACACACTCTTTTGGAGCATAACCGTACATTTTGATATATATTTTCAGAAATAAAAAAACTATATTCCAAAAATTAAACTGCAAAAAAAAAGATTTATGAATATTTAAAATATTTGTTTAACACGTTGACTGCTAATAAAGCATATTACATGTTACTGTACACATTTGACAGTTTCGGTTGAAGTATTAAGAATTTTAAAATATGAGGATGTCATTATATTTTTTTTACTTGGCAGTCGAAGTGTCAAATAATTTTCATTTGTTTAAATTGTAAGATACACATTTTATAAACATGTCTTTAAATCAGTAGGATCCAACCTTTATGCCTTTTATTTTTTTAATAGATTAATAAATTTAAGTAATATGGTCATGTTTTGAATTAAAAAATTGGCACCTCCTAGGTTGGAAGTCGCTGCTTTCAATCGAGTTAATAATTCTAATTGGATCCACAAGAATCCAAAGTTTATACAATAAATGGATACCAGCAGATGTTGAACATTTGTATATGTAAAGATTTAGATGAATCAAAAAAAATTCTGTTATCAGTATCCAAAAAGTATTATATAATCATAATGGACTGATTGCTCCATAGATGTTCATGGACAAAGAAAACCTAACAAAAATTATTATTTCTATTCCATATAGTGAATAAAGTCAAGACTTCAGAATATGTGAATGAATACACATTGAATGTTTTTGCTTCTGATGTAATTTAATCAGTATACTAAGTTATTGTAAATAATCTAGTTTTAACATTAATCATTAATTTTGGGAAAAATTTTCAAAATTTATTATTTCAGTGAGACGATGAGATACATTTGAAAGTTTAAAGTAAATTTCTGTACATACAAAATAATGAATGATACAGATAGCTCAATGTATAAGATGGAAGTCAAAGAACATATTATAGTTAACTGACAACGAATAATATGCTAAGATATATTGAAAGTACCTGCAAGGCTGTCGTAACTAGTTTTGTCAAATCCGGTGATGTATCTGATATTTATTGTCAGCCTTAACTACCTTAAGAGATTCTTGTCACACCTAAATTTATCTACATTTTTATTATATACAATTTAATATATTGATTTGTGGAAAGGAGTCATTTAGACTGCAAATTTTACAATTAATTGGCTTAAAGAATTGAGAAAATGATCAATAAACATTATGGAAATCTGTTTTTAGCCAATCTAGTTGACATGAATATACCTAGTCTTCGAGTTGTGTGACTGGAGTGTTTTGAAGGTTTTCACGTATGTCGAAAATCACGCAACTCAGATAATACGTTTGTTTTTAAGTTGATGTCTGAAAGTTGGCAACTTTCAGACATTTGCATGAATTCTGTCTAAATTATATTTCATGTATGCCTAGTTTATTTATTTTTTGGAAAATCGCATAACTGAGAATTCATGTAAGTCAATACCGTGTAACTTGAGGACTTCCCAAACTTTTTCTGCAATGGAACATTTCGCAAGCTCGGAAAATTTAAGGGAACACTTGGCTTATTTTTTAGGTTGAGTAATTCTTACTAGCAAGAAGATCTTTAAAGTGTTTCAGTGTATAAATCTTTCCCAAAATTGTCGCGCAACACCTATGAAGGTTCCGCAGAACATGGTTTGGGAAACCCTGCCATAGTGTATTGTAACAGAATTAATAATGTAAAAAGACCATAATCGAAGAGCAATAAGTGATCAAATTATGGAATGCTGATAAGTGATCAGCTGGGTACAGACTTAGAGAAGTTACATGTAAAAAGAAACGTGTTTATGTTTCAAAAAGAGGACCAGAATCTTTGCTGAAGGTAAGTTATACCAAAAATATTTAAGTATCAATGAATAAAAGTTCAATGACTTGCACCACACATGTTGAGCGAAATAATTCATTATTGTGATAATGTTAGGCTATCAAGACTATTTAGAAGACATTGAACTTCATTGTCGACCTGCTCTCTGGTGTGTATATTCTCCAAGCGTTGTCTGACAGCTTCGATGTCTGTTGAATCAGCCTTTTGTACATGTAAAAACTTCAACATCATTTGCACGACCATTTGAATTTCTGATTTCAGTCTATCAGTTTCAGCAGGTGCCCCCACTCCGGGACGTCGCAATTGAATCAGCTTCAATTTGCTTTGAGCCAATTGAATGGGGTTTCTGCCATGTTTGTCATTTATAGATACATCTGTTCCAGCATCCAAAAGTCTAATAACAACAGGAATGTGGTTGGTACATGCAGCCAGGTGTAATGGAGTATTTCCGAGGGAATCTCTAATATTCGGATCTGCTCCATGTTTTACTAGACTATGAATGATATCTTTGTATCCTCTACAGGCAGCGATGTGCAACGGGCTGCGTCTGAGTTCGTCGGATGTGTTTGGATCAGCACCTGCAACTAATAGTTTTTCTACTAGTTCTAAGTTGTTGGTAGAAGCTGCGAATCTTAATTTCTTGTTCTTGGAAGCATTGAGTACAACGTATGGAGATAATCGAACGTCTCGTAACTGCCCTGGACACTTTATTTTGAATTTATGTTTTGACGCCTGGGGATCTTGCCATTCATACCCGATAACGTCGCCCAATTGTCCGAGGGGTATTGCTGGTGCAACAAATCTTATGTTACCTTTCTGAGAATCGAAGGTAACGGAATTATCACTATCGTTTCCAGTTTCGACTCCTGAATCAGCCATAGTTATGAATATGTATGTATATTCTAAGGACAGTATTATCTTAAAACTGTGAGTTAAAGACTTCACACTCAATATAAGTAATCTGCTGCAAAACACTAATAAAAAACAGTGGTGTGAAATGTCAATGAAGCACAGGGCTGCTAGTGCATCAAATCGAGATACCAAACACAAACATTTTTTACGTATCCCTCTATAAATATATGGCAAAAATTCCAAAGTGCAATTTATAATAAAATAAAACAATCTTGGCAAAATTTCAAAAGCATGGTTGTTATCTTACCAATTATTTGACATTAATAAATATTTCTCTATATTTGTTAATTAATCCAATGATTATTTTTGTAAAAAATATTAGTTTTATGGAAATGATCTGAAACAATGATTAAAAACAATACTCACAGATTAGCACAATGGTGCTGAAATATAATACAATGATTTATGAAGGATAGTCTTGTTAATTAATAATAAAAGTTTCGGAAAAAATATTCACAAAGTAATCATTATAAGTATTGTTTTTTTACATATAATGTACTAATATAACTGATAAAAATAATAAAGTGTGCGTGGTACATGGAATCAGGGCCAAACAACGCTAGATTTATACTACACAAAATAACGTGTATCAATGATAGGCGCCTTTTTATAAAAAATAAAACCAATTCGCCAGTATTTTTTAAATGCAATTATAATTGTATAACTAAAGAAAATATATTATATCGGCGCAACAAAACAACACGGTGATAAAATATGCCGCAAGTTGATGCAAGTCGA
>JAGVSQ010009060.1:0-13908 GCA_022683975.1 Rhyacophila evoluta | reverse complement strand
TACAGACCAATATTAGCAAGAGCGGCAGAGTTATCAATAAGACCACGCATAAGACAAAAAAAATGCGTCACCAAATACATATTACTCTTCAGCTTTAAGCTACAATATGAAAGCATGCACAAAATGAAAGCAGTAGTATAAAGCCAATATGTGCTAATAGACTTTTTATGATTTGTTTTAATTCTAAATAACATCAACTTTAATATGACAGTATGTGTTCTTAACAACATTGTACGTATTAATATGGTGATATTAAAAAATATTGAAATTTCAAATGATGTATGTAGTGTGAGTCACGATTTGACGCCGAAGCTCGAATAATATAACTGATTTGGCTAATTCTTGGAATTGCTATAGAATGTGATCTTGTTCTGAACAGCCACAAGAACATGTTGGCTGCGTGACAAGGGCAAACTGAGATAGCTTAGCGGCAAAATCAACGTGTCCTGTAATAATTTGGCTACTGAAGTGGTCTGGATTCAGCTTGATTATTTACATTCACCATTTTGTATGTGGAAAAAACATCTATGTGTTTCTGTTTTTAATCGACGCGTCCCATCTACCTTACCAAGCTTTTATCGCTGCATCCATGGCCATCTGACGGACGGTTTTCTTCCAGTCTATTACTTTGCTTCAGTTCATATCTTCTTTGACTTGTTTGATCTATATGCAATTAAAATATCTGGTGTACAAAGTTTGCTATGGTTTCTAACTTTAATATTGTATTCATGCGGATCACAAAGTTTTTGGTCTATCGTCGTGTAACAGGCACGCATAATATAAGATTGGTATCATTTTTTAACTTGAACGGCGCCTTGAGCAAATTTATGCGATCGGTTTTCAATATAAACTGACATTCCTTGCTGATATCGACAGAACTGCGGTAGAGATATAAGCAGTTATTATTTTTTTGTCGAAAATGTTATAAGCTGAAGATATCTTGCTCGCAGGCTTGAAACGACCTCAAATCTTGACTAGACCAATAGACAATAATGGTGATAATAAAGATAATTCTATAGCCTTTAAATAAAACTATATTTACAACATTTTTGATAAATAATGTGTTTAAAATATTATACTTTCGAATTAATTGCAAACTTCCAATCAACAGAAAACACGTTTTTAATTTCCATTTGGGAACTTATTTCGAAGTCCGCTATGTTTTGTCATATATTTCTTTTATTAATTTTAGTTTGTATTGAATATTATATAATATAATGTTACAGTTATAAAATTATGGGCTCTGTAGCTAGATAGTAATATAAGATATGGAAACCCAGTGTGTTGAGTGATTAGCTGATATTCAAATATCGTTCAAAATCATGTATGGAAATATTTATACTGTAGAAAACTATCTTTTACCCTTAAAATAACTATTTTAATGAAATGTGTCTTAAACAATAATAATAATAAATCTAAATATATATAGAGTAATGTGCCAGTGCTTTCAAAATTGATTTGAGTTTTAAAAACATGTTTTATGAGCTTTATTTTCGGTTGGATTTTATAGTATTTACTTTTTTTATATTTTAACATTTGATCAAGACTTAATAATTTTATCTGCTTCTCTCTCCTTTTATATATTGACAGGGGAAAGGAAAAGGGACATAACCAACACAAAACGAATTTGACAAGAGACATAAAAAAAGTTTATTTAATAAGTTTTGGCCAAAGTCAAAATAAATATGTATATACATAATATGTTTAACATAATACAAGTCTTCTTGGTAGCGTAGTTAGTAGCGTGTGCACCTAGCTAATTCGAGGAATCCGGGCTCAATTTCTCATTTGCCGGATTTTAAAAATCCGAAAAATGCAGAACTGAATGTCCATTGGGTTGAGTATTTGTCTGACAAACAATTCTCGTGAAAAATAATCTGTCAAGACGTCTTCATATTGCAGAGATTCATATACTCCTCTTTCGGTGTGGATATCTTCGCATTGTGTAAATTCGTTTGCTCCACTTTAGGAGCGAACATCGTATTAAAAAAAAAGTATAGAATTTCAATTGACTAAATCTTGTTAACGATGATCAACTTTAATGTTGATACAGAATAATGCCTAGCAACCGTCGTAGGCTGGGTCTGTATAAGGATAATATGAAAATACGAATATCTCATATCACACATGACCCATAATTTAAATGTCGTTAGACAAAACTTTTGAGTTTTGAAACGACCATAAAATAAAGATACTTTATTCATAATTTGAGTACAATAATCATTATTCACTTAAGTATTCTATTTAAGATAATGATATTTAAACTATAGTAATTACAGATCAAAAAACGAATAGGAAACATAGTGAAGGTTTTTCCAAAATGACTAAATCCATTTATTTATTCATCCAAAACACAAAGTTTACAGTGATATGAAATGTAAAAAGCTTTATGTTTATTGCATTTTTGTACGTCTTTATGACTCGATCGCCATAAATAATTTGTATGTATCTCTACTATTTGAGTGGCAACAAAGCCTGCTGCGTAATAGATTAAGCCATAAAATGACCCTAATAAAATTTCTTTTGTACTGTTACCTTCTACACTTAATTGTATAACAAAACGACGCTTTCAGTCGGCTTACTTTTGGACAAAATTGTCTTCAAGTTTCACACCAAAAAAAGTTTTCAATGTTTTTCTATCATTTTTCTTTTCTCAGAAAGGTATTCATGTTCCATGTAAACGGAAACTTCTTTCGTAGTTTCGTATCTGTTCCCGGAAGGAATTTAATAGGTTTATATAACATCCAGTGGTTAGTACGTTGTATAAAGGTATTTTAATAGTAAATATTGTTTAAATTCTTTGATATTCACCCAATGTCTTCTTAGTTACCTTATATAACAGAATAAAACAAGAATATTTTTTTCACTTTCATCACTTTTTATACGAGCATAGTGGCGTAGTGACAAAGAAAAAATTTCATGTATCTTTTGTAGCTAATTTTACAATTAATTTTATCAAAATTGAGCTTAGTTAAAGCAAATATTTTGAAAGCTCTTGACAATAAATAGGTCACAATAGTCTATCTATTCAATTAAAACCAACTGTGAAACCTTTCTTCATTCAACATTGATAAAACAATCTTTGAAACCAAATATATATTTGATTGATCATACTATATTCATTTTAAAAAATAAAGTGTAATAAATAACATAAAGGATATGTAAATTTCTCTAAGCTCGAATTTTTTAAACTTTTCATTTGGTAATGACGTAATTAATAATTGAAAGCCATGATTTACTTAATAATCCATGTCTTTAAGCGAGCCTTAATATTTTTTAATGTCTGCGCGTTTTGTGTTATGCATGTAGGAAATTTTCATAAACATCATGAAAATATTTACTTCCTCAGAGGAAACCTAAGAAAATAATTTCATTACAAAGTTTGCCTCGGGATGAAAGGACAGGGAAATTGAATTTGTGAATAATATGCCGCGGAATCGTATCATATCTTGGTTTTCAGGTAAAAAGTTTACTAAAATATATTTTAAACTTTACAGTACGCCTGTTATATAATACGATGTATGTTATTTAGGAAATCTTGATAACAGGAGTAAAAATCATTCAAATTTAAGAAAAAATATAAATATATTAATATTACCATAAATATTTAACATTTTTGGGAGTCTTCTCTTAACGGAGATCAATAATCAACATATGTCTTTAACTATTATTCGTGGAACTTTTCAATTTTCTCTCTCAATTTATAATAGTTTGCAGTTATAATAATAGATATATTATAAATTCAAGATATTATTTACAGTTTTTATTTTGTTCGATCCTTTGAAAGACGAAGCCTCTGATTTTGTCGTAATATTTTGACAACACTATTTATGTCAATAAACCTTCAGTCATTTTTTTAACATGTCTGCTTTCAAAGTGGAGCATATGTATACCACATAGTGCTTCCAATAATTCTTGTTACTAGGTAATATTTTCGCATCTCAATAGGTCATGCCAGCATCCCGTAGCTCGTCCAAACCCATTATTTAGAGTGTTTTAACATGTTTTTTTCTGCAAGGCTTAGTTATAAATCAACCGTTTTAACCCTCATGCATATATTTTTAGCATATGGATAGTCGCAAACTAAACTTTATTTATTATTATTTCACTGCAATTTATTGTAGGCTAGGCGTTAGTTCTATTTGGCATACAGTCTTGGACATATATGCTTTAAGAAAATCATATTCATCACCTGGCCTGAACCAAAGGCATTTGGTTTCCAAGAATGAATACTTAAACTATTTAGCTAAGTGGCCGAGCAAGCGTGTTTTAGATGAAAGAAAAATAGAGGACTGGATCCCCAATTGATCAAGCAATTGGCTAACAAACAATTTTTTTGGTATCAGTAAAGCTCGCCGAATGCAATTCACTAAGAATAATACACCCACTAAAAAGTTCACAATCTTTTTTAAATCTATATGTTTATAAAAAGACTATTTTTTTTTAAATGGTTGATGCTTGGAGTTTATGACAGGTATTTTTTTGGCTGTCCATGTTTTAGTAACTCAAAACAATCGCAAAATGCTTTGGAAATAAAAAATTATTTATTAGTGGTCTTATATGTAACAAATGTATTTTTTTTTAAATTTATTGTGATGATAAAATAATAAAATATTGAATGTTTTCCGAAATATTATCTAGGTTACTCTGGCAACAACATATTTTATTTAACTGATGTGTCATTCTTTTGTTTCAATTCAAAATAAATTCTACTACGGTAAATTACAGTGTCAAATTTTGCAGCGTTTTGTGTCTATAAAAATATTTCTTTTATCAAAAAAAACATGTTGTATTATAAAAATTAGTAATTTTGTAAGTTGTATTCTTTAGACGTGTTCATTAAATTAGTTTTATGTGTCAAGTGGCGTTTTGTGTGGTGAAATCACGACTCGTAAGCGATTTTTAACTAATATCTATTGGATTTTTATATACTTTATATTTATTGTACTTTATATATTTTTACTATTTTAAAGGTTCTTAAGACCTCATATATACATTGTTAAATTATAAATTTGGTGACTACCGGAAATTTATAGTAATTGACGCAATCGATGGAGTATGAATACAATGAAATACAACAATTTTTAAACAAATATGAACTTAATATTTAAATGAAATGTACCTATGTATTTGTATCTTTGTTGAATATATCAATATATACCAACGAAATAAACCTTTTGTTAGGTTTCAGCTAGCTTGGAAAAAAAGAAGTTTCACGTTCACGATATAATGGTTAAATAATTGAGACCAAATAATGTAAAATAGAAGAATACAAATGCTATGATGTCATGTATAGTATGATATTGGCAGCCAAAGAAAATACTAATTTTATTTGTATTTTGAACAAATGGTTTAGCTTAAAATACGACCCATCCGTATGCAGGTAAATCTTTCTGTATTGGTCTTACAGAATTACCGTTCATATTTGAGTAAGAGGAATATTAGCAAATGAATGATAACTGTTTTTTTTTATTTCAGTACTCTCGAGATGTGACACGCGTGGGTCAGTGAGAGGGGTTACAGTCCAGAAGCGGAGTACAAGTCTAACATCACCGCCATGTCTCGCCGGCGGCTTGGGCTTCGGCCCAACTCCGCGCACGCCCTTCTCGCATTGCTCGTTGTGCTTGTGACCACCGCTGGCGCCCAGGATGCAGGCGCCCAGGACGCAGGGGCACAGGATCTTGATCCTTTATTCGGTAAGTCACTATCTTATTTCTTAATTATTCTGCGAAATTTTTGTAGACTGTATAGTAACCTAATTATTTAACTAAATTAGTCTCCCCGGTTGGCGCAGTTGATAGCGTGCGCGCATAGCAATCCCAGGAATGCGGGTTCGATTCCCCATCTCTCGGATTTTTTAAATCTAAAAATGCAGGACTGGATCCCTCTTAGGTTGAGCAATCTGTCTGACAAACGATTCTCTTGAAAAATAATCTGTCAAGACGTCTTCATATTGTGGAGATCCATATATTTCATATATACACATAGATCCATATGCTCCACCTTGGGAGCGAACATGGTATTAAAAATACATTAACACCATTAAAGTTTTATGTTTATACACCTTTCCATTTTATGACCTTGTCAATCGTTGGCCATAAGTTGACAGCACGTATCATACATTTGTTAAATTGTTCAGAAGGATCAAAAAACCTTATTAAAAGTAAATATTAGGATATTAATAAAAATGAAAAAGAAACAATTTCATACGATGGTGGAGTTTTTTCTGATGTTTTACTCATATCTTTTTTGATATTACTTGACAATAGGTCTTTCAAATGAAGGTAATAAATTGCACCACGAATTTGAAAGTTGTCTATTTTCCACAAAATTCAAAACACGCCAATTTTAAATCCTCGCTAAATATAGACTAAAATACGGATCGACTTGAAATTTAAAATAGCGTCTCATGAAAGATGCTATACACTTATTAAAATGACATGTATGTATCGATACATGGAACTTATCAGCCCATGTGTAATTTATTATGAGCTAATTGCTCGACCACTTAATATAATTAGTAGTGCATTGTTTTCAACTGAACAGCTTTGGGGCTTGAATCCGTGTCTATTAAAAATAGATGAGCACCCGTTGAAGAACTCGGCTAATGAACATACGTTAAAATATTTTTTATAAATATATACATGTATTTACTTACAAAATTATATGATACATATCTACAATCATCTGATTGCTTTTTCAAAGATAAACATTGACGTTATCTAAATTTTGAATTTAATTTTATTTAATTTCGACTACAATATTTGAAAAATTTTATCAAATTACTCAAAGTAAATAGTACTTTATTTAATCTACTAGAAATAAATTGGAGAAAATTTGTGTTCTTCAATTATAACAGCTCGATCAACAATCTTTCGAAATCTCGAGATATTTTTTTCGCAGAAATGCTCAGTATTATGAATTGAAATTATATTATATAAATATAAATAATAATTACAAAGTTGTTCAAGATAAATACAATACTAATGTTTACTTACTATGTGAATGGGTGATTCAAAAATTAGATAACTCAAAGTTCTATGATCCTAAATACATCTGCGTACTTTCTTTACCCAATGTCACTTTGAAATAAATAAAGTAGTGAACCACTGCGCATATCATCGTTATGATTAAATTTTCCAAGTGTATGACAGATTATATCTAATTTTATTTTGAAACTTCTAAAGTTTTTAAAGAGATTTGTATGAATAATACGTATTAATGAATACCTTCGTTGTTATTTTATATTTCTCATATCATGCAAGTATCTAGATGAAAAAGATAACGTCTGGGCAGAATAATAAAACTAAAAAGAAACTCAGTGGCTAAATTTTTCAGAAAATCTTTCAACCGAGACGCAATTTCTTGCAGACAAGAAAACACTCTTTCCTTTATTATTTTAGTTACACATATACGTATCAATTGTTAAAAAATCGCATTTTTATTTTTTATTATAAATAGTTAATGGATGTCTTGGATATTAACATATGGCTTCAGACGGAGCTTCAATTAGAAGTGAAAGATTATTTTTGCACTCATGGTTAGATTGGCTGAAAATTACTTATAAAATTTGCTTAGAAGTCCTAGTAATGAAAAACTTCAAACAAAACCCATTACCAGCTTATTAACTTTAATTTTAAAAACATATACAATACAAAACATACTTGAGAAAGTTTAATTCGTGTTTATATTAATTTAAAATGCATACAGATAGTTTTAACTAAATTCATAATTATTTAATCATATTATTTTAAATGTTAGAGTCTCTCAGGAGTAGTTGGACCAGTTAGTCCAGGCGCGTGAATCATGGGGGGCGCAAAATTATAAGTGAAATATGAAGGTGGCGTTGAAACTCAGATACAATGAACTATAATTTCTGGAAGGAAGTAAATATTTTAAGGTAGCGTACGAGCTAATAATAAACAAGAAGCCATAGAGAGAACAGCGATTTTACTTTTTCAAGCACCGAATATGTAGCTATGAACTGGTTTTTGTAGTGGCCAAATTTTAAATGCACATGCTTTGATGCCGATGATTTAAATTGTATTTTCTTAACGGTTAAAGCATACTCAACTATTTGGGAATGGTTATGCAATAAAAGATTGAGTGATTAGTCTGATTACAATTCTTATTAAAAAAACTATCAAGATAAATTTTCGCATTTGTAATATTAGCATGCTCAATTTTCAACGAATATTTTCATATTGCAGATATGTATAAAATACATTTTTTAAATAAATGTATCAAATAACCAATTTAAATATATATACATAGACTATAAACTTGAATAATACAGACGGAATAAATTTTCAGTATTAAATTATTTTTAATATAAACAAAATATACAAAAAATAATTCAAATAATGGTATAGCTATAATTTTTTAAACTTATTCAATATGAAGACTTGTTATTAAAAGAAAAAATCTAGACTTTCATTGATATTTTTAAAATTCGTTAATGGTATTTAGTTGTTGAATAAGATAATAAAACGAGTTCATGTGGTCTCTTTTAAAATTGTAGAATTAAAATGTGAGTAAAGTTAACAAAATTAGGTGGAAAGTCATAAAAGTTGTTTGGAGGCTATATATTATATATACATAAGCTTGTCTGAGTGCATTCATGCAATTTTATTTTTATGTCTAGAAAAGCTTCTAATTTAACGTCGACGCGAAATAGCTTTCCAACTAAGCCACCGATACCTATTATAATGAATTTTTCAATTTTGCGATGCATTCCTTTTTTTAATTTACGACGTTATTTGTTCAACATTTCAATTTATATGCAAGAATTCATTTTTGTTTTTGTTTGTTGAGTTCGATATGAAAATCGTTTATGAAATCGAGTGCTTTTAAAATTTGTTTGAAAAATGTTACAATATTTTTTAATCAATTTAACGCGCAAGTCGAAAACTCAATAATTGATTGGTATTATAAAATATTAAATACTTTTTTACTATCGTTTTGTGCAAAATATTATAACTTTACATTACAAACGTGGTTTTGTTAAGCAGATTTGGTATAAATAATATTAGAATCTGGTGAAAGATAAACATTTATTAAAAGAATTATTTTTGACAATAAAACCACTGCTTTAAAAAATACTTTCTTTCTTCAGTTGACTTTTCATTTTGTAAGAAATAAAACTATCGTATGAATCACAGTTATATTCTTGTTGAATCTTAAGCTTTTGTATAAAAGCTTTCCAGTTAGCATTACAATTTATTACTTTATTGCCTGTTATGTTGAGTATTTGACAATGACTTATGATGGTAAATATGTTAACAGAGTATTTTTTGGACTATTTACATTTGTTTAGTATACTTTCTTTATAACTTTGTAAAAGAATAAATCAATTTTGTAGCAAAGCGTATACAAAAAAATAATCATACGAAATTAGTACAGCAAAAATATTAAGAGATAATAACTGAGCAACTCGGAAATAGGATAGTGGGCGGAGTAACTTCTCATACTAAAAGTCATGCAGTGGCGCTGAAATCGGCTGGGGTATGTACTGCTGATGGCTCCGGAAAAGCTAGATTCTGCTTGTTTTTTTTATGACCAGTTGTAACTGGCAGACGACAGATAATTTTGGAGGGGTTATGTATGCTATATATTATATTTCAAACATAAAGCTGAATTGAAGAGAGAGAATTTTGAACAACAATTCCTCGGTTCTAATAAATAGAATGTTTTTTTTTCTATACTTATGACACGAATGATGTAATAAATGAAACAAAAGAGCTTTTATCAGCAGGAAAATTTATCATATATGCAAAGTCAATTTTTCCGTTGAAACTTTTCCGAGCGTTATATTTCACGGTAAACTTATGCCGAACAAGACACGCAGTGAGTGACGTCACGTCAACGACATTGCGACAAAGCCCGCGTGTAGCTTTTTCACAAACAGAATGCAGCATTTTATGTCAAAAGCTCGAACTTCGATTTTTATTTATGTTATAATGTAGCAACTCTTTTCTAGCAAGTGAGCCATTTTATTTTTTAAATACAGTTTTCACACTCAATACTGTAAAACTAAACGTCATTAAATTTGACATTTAGAAAAAAAACGAACGGAAGTGGATATTAATAGTTCACCGTCTCGCAAACAAAGCTTTTACGTACTACTTACATACTTTTACGTAATAGAATGAATACTTATATCCCTTATAACATATCGACTGTGGAAATGAAAAAAAAGACATTACCCTCAGTTTTTTCAATACAGCTTTTTTCGAAAATAATAATGTATTCAACATAATACACGTTATTTCAAAATAACGTAAGCTATAAACGGTGGATTAGTATTTAATTTTGGTTTTTGAGTTTGAAAAAAGAATGTCTTGTCAAATTTGCAACCAGCAAAAATGACTTCCACCACATCAAAATCATTGGACTTTTTTTTGATAACTTATCGAATTAATATCAAAATAAAACACTAGTTTTAGTTTTCATCCACTTCAAGGCTGTTGATTAACCTCCGTCCAAAATCATTAAATGGACTTTTTTGTGCCTTTTGTAAAATTGAAAAAGAAAATTCATCACATTAACATTTTTTCTTAAATAAGATTTATTTGTACTTTAGTAGTTTTCTTAATAATTTATATCAGATTGGGTAACCAAAATAACGATGTAAGTTTTCGTGTACTTTAAGGTTGTGTCTATCTTATATCTTAACTTTGGCCTAAAATTATTAAATATATTTTTTGTATCTACTGTATAATTTTTTAAGTGTGGGTTACCTTCTTTTTCATATTTTACCATTTGATAACTGTTTACTAATTTTATTTGAATCTCCGTTGTTCTACAGTTTATTTAGTTCACACAAATGATGTACACACTATGAGCTCTATGATACTCGAACGACTTTCACGTGATTTACCTACGACGTGTAATTTTGAATGTAACCTTAATACCAAGATAACAAAATAAGCCGGAATAAAACATGTAATTCATTCTCTTGTCTTGCGTGAACGCAAAATTATCTGTTCAGCTAAGCTGTGGAATTTTGCGCTTTCTCTACGGCGTAGAAGCTCTACGGTACCACTTTCCAGGTGGGTCATTGTACTTCCCAGGGGAGTGCTACGACAGGCAAGCGGCGTAGACTTCGTCGACCGGTGGCTACCCCCACTCGTCTGTTTTATGTTCATACATTATTTAGATAGTACGCAAACACGTTCTCACGTATCTATTAATATTTCATATGTTCTGTTATTGAAATAAAAATACTAAGTTGGAAAATTTCTATTAATACCAAATTTCTATCAATGCCTATTTATTTGACGATTAATAAAAATTTCTTTAGATCGACTACGCTTATTATTATTTTCTTTATTCAAAACGGAATATGACTTTGATATTAATTTATTGTCTTTGAAGAAATATTGGTCAAGATTCAAATTGTATCATTCGTATTTAAACGTCATTTTGTAGTTAAATGATTATTTTAACTGTAATCAAAACTTTATTCAAGATAATTTTCTTCATAATTGCTTACTAAAATTTTAGTTACATTTTTTAAGCTTCGAAGGAAAATATAGGTAAAATATTGTGTTGCTTTTACTTACGTTACATTTCTGGGTGGCAATTGATTCATAAATAATTACGACGTAAATAAGACGTTAATTTTTTACGAGTTAAATTAAAATATGATGAAATAAAACTAACAGTTATTTTTTAATATACCAACGTTTTAATAAAATATACTTTAATAGTTAACAAGTACAGAATGTTTATGTTTTTGTTTCTGTAATCATGAAATTATTATCAAAAACTTAATCGTTAATAAACTATGCATTATACTTTAAAATATAAACGCATCTGAGCATATATTTTACAAGGATATTTAGTAGTTTAATGAACGTAAATCACCGTTTAAAGACGGGCCAACTATCCTACGTGCAACCTTTTATGAACTCGGTTGACAAAAAGCTTGCGTGATACCCCATAATATTATCAAGTGGAAACCGAGGAAAACCCATGTAAAAACCAAGTTTTGAATATTTTAATTACTATCCCTCATATAAATATAAACTATTTTCTATCAAAATATTTTTTTAAGATTGGAATTTAGGGGTAGAGTAAAGGACGTATCCTCCAAATGTTTCCAAATTGAAGGCTAAATTTTTCATTTTACTGCCGAGTTGCGTGGAAAGTTCTTCGTTATCTTTACTGTCTACACGTATGTAAGATATATGCGTAGTTCTATCTGAAGAAATTGAAAATTTTATAGATCAACTTTTTGCGTTTGAATATTTTAGGATAGTATATATATTTTCCTAAAATAATAACGATATACCATAATTACAAATATACTGTTTTATTGGACGAATTATGCATACTATTCAAAAGACTATTTGTAAAATTTTGAATAAAATAAAAAAATAAAATATATCATTTCCCCGGTTCTTCTCCCCGGTAGCGTAGTTGGTAGCTTGCGTGCCTAGACATCTGGGGAATGCGAGCTCAATTTCTTATCTGTCAGATTTTAAAAATCTAAAAATGCAGAACTAGATGCCTATTGGGTTGAGCAATTGTTTGTCAATATACTCCACTTTTGGGTTAGATTCTTCACTGTGTGTAGATCCATATGATCCATTTCACGAGCAAACATAGTATTTAAAAAAGTTAAAAAATAATATATTTTCATAATTTTCCTATTGTATTTTTCAAATTCACTGTTTTTTGTAATACTTTGTTGAATTGTTGGTTTAATTATTGGCTTTGAATTTTCTCTCTCTTCATCGAATATTTCAAACTTTTACCTCATTCGTTGGTTCGAAAGAAAAATTCAATTAAACTTTTTGAATTATTATATTTTGGGTTTATTTTTACAGCTTCATGTATGTGCTCATTATAGCTAAGGCATAAAACTAAAAAAACATAACAATAAATAAATCATTCTATTTAAATATTTTGAGTACAATACACTACAATATATTTTTATCACACTTTAAACACACTAAACACTTTCATGAAATTGCTAATCTACTTCAGCTCTGTGTCTATAAAAGTTTGTTTAAAGTTAATTAAGAGATATTATTTTTTAGATACCTAGAAGTCAACCAATTTTGTTACTATTAAATATAACACAACATAAATGTTTTTCTTTTATTTTTTATATATATCAATTTAAGCCTTCGTGCTAAATAAGCTTTGAATCATAAATTTGAATTCAAATTTGGTTTCATCTGCATTACTCACCAGTCACTTCACAGTGTTTTTTAAACATCAATCTCCTAAAGTGGTTGACTCTCATAAAAAAGTATGAGAGCTTTCATACACAGGTATCGACATTGTTTTCCGTCATTGTATTTTTGTTTCCATTCTTTCCTCGACAGCCTTTCGGGAAAACTTTTTTTTTTTGCAACCTGAAAAAAGTCGCGAGCGTAATCTAGCGATAACTTTTCCCACAATCTTTCGCGAGTGTACTTGTATATAATATAATTTATGGTAATTCCAAAGTGTACTGACTTTGTCACGGAAGGCTCGAGATTTTCCGCTGAAGTGGGACTGCCTGAGGTGGAAATTCTTTGTTGGCAGTCTTTCGTGTCATGAAAAACATTCACGCAGTCGAGTCAACCTGAAAAAATCGTGAAAAAAATATCGCCTGAAAATTATGTCATTTTTATTTCATGTGGTATACGCCATATCAATTTTATTATATGTATGTCACCCTATGAATATAATACCCACTGACGATCAAATGAATCATTAATTTTATGTACTGTAGGTGTTATACTATGAGTAATGAATAAAGTTCCTTTAATGGTGGTTGATTAATATTAATTACTTCTAATGTAATTGA
Organism: Rhyacophila evoluta; assembly: GCA_022683975.1. Lineage (NCBI taxonomy): Eukaryota > Metazoa > Arthropoda > Insecta > Trichoptera > Rhyacophilidae > Rhyacophila > Rhyacophila evoluta. The sequence continues at coordinate 104 of JAGVSQ010009060.1, read as the reverse complement.
TCACTTGTTAAATACTTGTAGCTTTAAATACATTTTCCAAAAATTTCGTCAATTAATAAAATAAATTGATGCTGGTATAAATTATATTTCTGAAAAATAAATAA
>JAGVSQ010009058.1:0-13909 GCA_022683975.1 Rhyacophila evoluta | reverse complement strand
ACGTAGTGTCCATATGCTCCACTTAGGGAGCGAACATGGAAGAAGAAGAAGAAGATTACTTGATCCACTAGAATCTCTCCGGTTTTTTTTATACAACCCACGCAGTCAATTTATTGAGTCTCAACGGACACGAAGAGGATAATTTAATTAGAAAAGATCATAATATGTAAATAAAATTATCATTATTTATTAATCCAGTGTTTCATTGATAGAACTCTATTGAATAAATTGTTTTCATGTGACAAATATTACATATAATTTTCAATACTGACATGAAAATATTTTGGTTCAAAAAAATACCGGAGAAAGCAACCAAAAAACTATAAATATTCTAAAAAAGTCAACCGAGTGAGATTCTGCCCAAGAAATATCAAATTAAATATATCTACATACAGTAAAATAACGTTACAGTGAACACCAAAAGAGACAAGAGCATTGAAAAAATCCCTTATGCTCTTTCTATAATTATTATTTTTTGTAAAGAAACGAAAGTTTATTCATATTTCTGTTCACAGAAACACATAAAATGTCACATAAATTATTCCTGTGGGTTCAAATTCGTTCTCAAGTGCACCTTTGATTCCGAAATGTTAGCGGCTACTTGTGGTAATGTTATACATATTCGTACTAATTTGGAATAACTTTTCAGTTTATTTAATTTATTATTTGTCTCCCCGGTAGCATAGTTGGTAGCGTGTGCGCCCAGCGATCCGGGGAATGCAAGTTCAATTTCCCATCTGTCGGATTTAAAAAAATCCGAAAATGCAGGACTGGATGCCCATTGGATTGAGAAGTTGTCTGACAAACAATTCTCGTGAAAAATAATCTGTCAAGACGTCTTCACATTACAGAGATCCGTACACTTCTCTTTCAGAGTGGATGTCTTCACCTTGTGTAGATCCATATACTCCAATTTGGGAGCGAACATGGTATAATAAATAAATATAATTATTTGGAAGTATATTATTTACAAATCGGCATATCCAATTTGATTGATTCCATGATATTAGTTGAATTGATACCGGTGAAAGATTTGTGCTTAAAACGTATGTGCATAAAAAATTAACTCACTAATGAAAGGGTTGACTAACCGTGTGACGGTAGAGCTTTCGACTCGTATGTCAATATGGATTATTGTTAGTGAGCTATTGTAACATATGAAGTGAACCAACAGGCTTATCCGGGTCCAGTATCATTTAAATTACTTTGCGTCGAACGTTTCGCTTTCTAAGACAGTCATCACTTATCATGTACTTATACCAGGATGTTCAATTTATCACAAACCAAGGGACACAAAGACAGTGGCGCATCTATTACTAACAACAATTCAGTGTACCATCATAATTAAATACATTTATACTACTTATTGCCTTCCTGTTATGATATATATTATGGTTTAGTATGTATGTAGTCTTTACAATATAATGGCCTATATGCTATCTTCATCTATACACATATAATCTTCATATATAAATTTTCGGAGACGACTTGGGTTGTATTCTATTAAAATATGTAGGTCACATTTTGTCAGTGCATTCCATATTTACTCATCATTCGTATACTTACAACGCGAAGTACACATGCCAACAACATTTTTAAAAATTGAATTAATGTAGAAGTTTAGACTTTTTTTTAAATAATGGTTTTCGGTTCTACGATTATGTAACATAAGACACATATATATGTATGTCTCCCCGGTAGCGTAGTTGGTAGCTTGGGTGCCTGGCGAAAAAAATCAGGACAGAATACCCATTGAGTTAAGCAATTGTATAGTAAACAATTCTCGTGAAAATAATCTGTCAAGACGTTTTCGCATTACGGGGATCCATATAGTTCACTTTCGGAGTGGATATCTTCACACTGTGTTATTAGATATTCACACCAATTAATTACATGGAGAATTTTACATTATAAGTGTCCACATTGGATTCTTTTCCAGCTGACTAGATTTTATTTGAATAATGAATATGCTTATTGTTCATGTTTTGAATGATACTAAAAAACATTATGCAAGAATCGGTTTTCTCACGGAGGATTATTTTTATTATTTAGTACTCTCCAATCAAAATGACTACCGTGAACTTGATACATTAAAAGTTATTTCTCTGCAAAACACGATTTTGACCGTCCAAATCAATTGTATATTTACTTTTAACACCTTTCTTGAGGTAGAATTACTTGAAGTGTGGATATACAGTGCTATGATTGTCCACGAAATTCAAGCTCACGGCTCAATAAAGGGCTTTCTCTTTACTTAAAACTCTGTACCATTAAACTTTACGCGAAAAACAGATACGTTTGAGTACGTTAGTATTTAAAAAGGGCATAAAAGCTTTATATATCTATATATTTAAAACCATGTTCGCTCCCAGCATAGAAGCATATGGATCTGCACAGTATGAAGATATCCATTCCGAAATAGGAGTACACATATGGATGTCCGTAATGTGAAGACGTATTGACAGATTATATATCTTTAGCTCTCGTTAGATATCGATATTCGATATCTATGGTTTTTGTGACTTTGCCAAACATTGAAAGATTTTGGGCACACATCTTCATCGATAGAAATAGAAATAGAAAGATACGAAAATTTTATTGGTTTTTAGTAAAGTCTCAGCAAGTCCTCGTAATATATTTCTCTTTTCCTTCTACAATTCATAGCGATATGTCTTGTATATCATCTCAAAAGCTTGGAAACCAAATGGTTAAAGTATCCATCCTTAAATGTATTAACCGGCAGCACCCGATGAAGAACAAGAGTTCATTTATGTTAAGTACATGTGCACAGTTTACATAGGCTGTGGATTATTTCATGGCGGTGCGTCACGTTAAAAGATCCAGATGAAAAATACGTCCGTTCCAGATGAGGGCGCAATAAACAACACAAACTGGCTGTCAAAGAAAGTGAATTAAGCCGTGAAACTCTTTTTAATTATTCAGTTCTGTTTAGAACCAAGGATCGTATTTATCGTGAACCGTTCCCTGAACTAAATGAAATCAAGATGTATTGTAGCAATTCTTAATGATACTTATGAGTTGATTTATATAAATGTTAAAATCCCGGTGACCGAGCGGCAAAAGCTTGCACTTTGGTGCTAGAGGTTGCAAGTTAAAATCCCAAAGATCAATAAGGAATTTCAAAATACCAAATATGTAGGACTTAATCGGAGTTAAGCGACTGACCAAGTCTCGTGAAACATCAGTCAAGGTAATTATTCATTCTCCGGAGATCCACATACTCTATATCGGCGCTAATATTGCAGGAATACGCATCTCGATTTTTTGGTCTAATTCAGCGGTTTCCAACCTGGAAGGCGCGAACTATTGCCAGGGGAGGTGCCAATATATGAAAATTTAAAAAGAAAATGTCTATTTATTAAATATATATCAAAAACATGAAAGGTGAAGAGGCTCGGAATCTTTTTTTTTTGGAGACGTAGTCGCAAAAAGGTTGAGAGCCGCTGATTTAATTCACTTTGTAAAGCATAGTTATATTTTCAGTAATATCTTGTATTATCGGTACATTTTTGCATTTACACATTTTACATGTTTTATAAACATGTATTTTCGTACAAAAATTTCCCAATGATACGAGAGAATATAAAAAATAAAACCATATTTTCCAAAATGACAAATCGAGTTACCTGTTCCTGCAATATTCTGCAGCAAATATTTTCACATTGTGGAGGTTCATATATAGTCCAATTTTAGATTGAAAATTGTAAATAATATACATTTAACGTTAATTTATTGGTAACCATTTCGGTTGAAAGATAAATTACCAGAACTATAATTTTAAAATATTAACTAATCCCATATTTATCTGTTAAAATTAAAGCTCGCATAAATATTTCAATTGAAAATAGTACTCACGTAAACAAGGGTTATTCGTATTTTGAACTGATTATTAATATGACAGATCACTGATTATATGATATTAATGCTTCTCAAATAGACATGTTACAGTTTAACATCGATTTATTTATAACAAAATCACTGTAACATACCATCGATGGGATGTTATGTTATGATAGTGTATATAAAAATAGTCATTTGTAAAGATGTTCAATTGTGTGGTACGTTCATTTGTATGGCATATTGAGAATAAGTGATTATTGATTATTTTATTATAATTATGGCAAATTAACGTTTCAAAGTTGGACTGCGATTTCTCGATTAGTGTTATCTGGATGATAGTGGGCCATTTCCCCGCGTTTCGTAGTGCATAAAACTTGTTCAGATTTCGGAATTCGGCTTCATTCATGAACTTGATAATAAAAACACATTTTATTTTATGAAAACTTTAATATGGCTCAACATTTTTCAACGGTGTCCAATCCATTTAATAGAGAGACGATCTGCGATACAAGCACAACCAAACAAAAACTTCGTAGATTATCTGCTGTTTACAAATACAATTAAAAAATAGAGCAGAGTATTATTTTACTGTTTCAAAACAATACAACATACTAAATTTACCAGTTAAATAAAATCAATTTATCAGACGCCGGTAAAGAGACAACGTACCGTGTTTTACCGAATATAAGACCCGCTCTGTAAATAAGTCCTACCATGATTTTAAAGGATTGTTTTAATGAACAAGATTTGGTAAAAAATACAATACGAGCTCTCTCTAAGAAGATGGATGAAACTGTCCAAACTGGAGGATGGTGAAGTCATTAAACGAGCACTTTCATACAAGTCCTTTATTGATGGTATCGTCTAAATACCGTCTCTCTAATAAGATTGCCATGGATGAGAGCAGTATCTGTGGACTAAGGATCTAAAACTACAGTTGAACAGAAATTTGCTTTATCAATCTACATTGCCTCAAGGGATTACGAAAGTGCAAGACTTACTTGTATTTTAACGATCCGTTTTGATCGAATAAAAGTCCCACCAGACAAAGGCAAGAAAGAGGAAATAGCTAATACATGAGCTATACTTCAAAAGTAAAGCTCTAGTTAATGTTTTGAAAATTCATATAAGACCATGCCTTATATTCGGGAATCACGGTATTATCTCACATTGTGAATTTAATCATCCAAAATACTAGACAAATACTTACCAGAAGTTCAGTTTCAAATAGTTTGAAATTAAAAAATCAAAGATACCATAGTAGATACTTACGAGTTAAGCGACTAACATTCTGTCGAGTACTTTTATATAATTTAAAATTAACACTATAGAGAAGAAAAAAGGAAATAAATGTAGAGTGATATGACATTATTTTAAATTTCTAAACTTCAAAACGAATAATATATTGAATACATTCTATTCTATATTCTAAATTAGAGAACGATACACAATAGTCTTCGCTGAAACAATATGATCTACATTCGGAACGTTTTCACAGTGCAAAGATCTATTCGGCGGATTTGAGGATACGGTGGTATGACTTCGTTCGAAATGAGAAGATAAGAGAACGGACCATGCAGCCACTTCTCACTGACAAAGTGAAGCTGCGACGCTGGACCTGGCTCGACCACATATTTCGGATGGCTCAAGATAGTCTGAACCTGACCTGCCTATTCTTCAAGTCGACCAGTTGTTGGCGTCCTGGAAGTCCCATAAATATTATCTATAGAATGTATTCGGCGGAGATACGGGATGCAAATATGACTTGGAAGGACGCGAGAATACTGGCGGGAGATAGGGATTCTTGGAGGCGGCACGTGGTATCCATATGCTCCACTTAGGGAGCAAATATGGAAGAAAGAATAAACATTAAAAAAAACTTGTATACCTGCAGATTTTATCAGCCTGTTAACACAAGTTCGCGAATATGGTATATTTGGAAATATAATATGTGAATAGATTTTAAGTACATAATATATTTCCCCGTCGCGTTTCAGTCAACGACATTCGGCTGTCGTAATTTTAGGACCACGTGTTTAAGATGAGTAAATTTATATCTGGGTTTTGTGAAAGTGAGTAAGTCCCTAAAACACCTCGAGGGACAAGTCTTGATTACATATTCAAGAATCATCGGTCTCCCCGGCGTCACAATTTATCATTGCTTAGCTGTTGCGTCACGACTTTCTATCTCTACGGATCTACAACGTGTTGTAAGCTGACCACTGAAGGGCCACAAAGATTGGTCACTATTACCAAACGTCCGCAAACTGGTACGAAATTCATCGAACTCAAAAAGGGCTCTGTAATTAAAGGTCTCAAAACCAGACAGGCGTTACACATCACTTTAAAAAATTCAAGCTGGGGTATAGTTTTAACCTCTTAGTAATAACACAATCTGATTTAAATATGAAACTATTTTACCTTGTCGGTGGCTAAGTTGTTCGGCAGGACTCCTCGTGAATCACTCCACAATTCAAGTCCCTGATTCAAACTTAATAATAAAATACAGATTGAGCGCTCGGTTAGCAATCAAAAAACTCTCGTGAAAAAGATTAATAGTATGTCATAATAAATTTTACAATATTTAGATCAATACACTTTGAATGCTTCGGAGTGGACACAGTTAAATAAAAAGTTTGTCGAGCGTTAATTAATAATTAGAAACGATCGAATTATTTATTTTTTAGATAATTTTTTTTCGATTAGAAAATAATTCAATAATGCAAGTGTTTTAATATTTCATTTCAGTAAAAATTCTTCTAGATTTAGCCCTTTGGTGAGTTAATATTTTATGCCCACACGTGTTACCACGAAAATCCTTCACTGCTGCTAATTTAACTTATATCATAAAATCAATCAAATTAGAAATCCCGATTTGTAAAAAATGCTCTTATTTTTCCAAACAACGAATACAATAAACTGATTCCAAATTCGTAAGAATGTGTGTAAAATTATTATATGTGACTGCTCCCATTCCGGAATTAAAGGAGCACTTGAGAACGAATTTGAACCTGTAAAACTAATTTATGTGGTATATTATGTATTTTCGTGAACAGCTATATAAATAATCTTCCGTTTATTTACATTTTATAGTAATTATAGAAAGAGCGTAAGGGAATTTTTCAATGCTGAAGTCAACCTTTTATTCTCATTTTTTTCCGTAACGTTTACATATTTTTTCTATCATAAAAATATATGATATTACTGTAATAATTTCCACATATCATTCATGAATCAATTTAGTATGTTTATTAAAAATAATAATAACATTTTATTCCAAAATAAAAGAATGGCATTGAAAATAACACGGGCACGGACATACATATACGTCTATACTCCTCAAAAGCTTAATATCTTGAATCTTCTGTGTATTATTTCATAATGAATCAACAAATGAAGTTCAGTCTTAATTATTTCGTCTCTTTATTTATGATAATTTTATGACTTCAAGTCTATTTATTGTAATACTCAACTATATCATTCCACTGCTTATGTTCTGCTTCTCCTGCATCGCGCGCTACTGTGTGTGTATGATTTCAAACAAGCCACCTCTAGGCCAGTCCTCAGGATATTTATGTTTATTTAATAGCACTACGGTCTAGACCTGAATTATCTAGTCTTCAAACGACCAGCCATGTCTATTTCTATGCTTATAATAGGCAATAGTTGTGCACTTTTCCATTCTGCGCTGGGCTATTTTCTATGTATACCTGGTAAAGACATCTATAGACATATTTTTTGGTTTAATTCTACAAGCCCGGTACTCAAATAATAATTTGATAATAATTATCATACACTTCATCATCAATCTGCGCTTAATTAAAATTTTAATTTAACAATATTTACAATTTAAAAACATATGCTCATCCAATAAATGCAACTCTGACTTCATTGTTTGTAACTTTGTCGTATAATAACACGTACAGGCGTTATATTATCTAAATAGTAACTTTCTAGTACATTTTATGTGACATTGGATGGGTACCGGAATTTATTCCACACGTTTCTTAAAGATAAAGAAAATGACGTGTTTGATTACTTCATAAATGGACCATATGGGCCATGCAAAGGTGAAGTAGAGACCGCTTCATTAAAGCATTTCGATCACATATATTTTCATCTCTATCTATGATTTATCTTATTACTATGCTATTTCTGATTCAATTTCCATCACCATAATGCGTACATACATCGGCTGTCGAAAGAAAAAAGGACGTAATCCTCAATCTTTCTAAATAGCTTTTATTCGATAGTCACAATATATACAACTTAATACACCTTCTATCAAAAGGATATAAGCTGTTGATACCGAATTAGTATCTAGGTTAAGTTTTTAAAATTGAAAAAGTAAGACCTGCGAAATTTGTGGCCAGAAAAATGATACTACAATAACTTTTATTGATTATTCTTAAATAACTTATTGAATTAATATTGTTTTTGGAAATAAAAAAACCAGTCTGAGTCTTCGTGCACTTGAAAGTTGCATATATTAAAAATTTTCACTTTGGCCAAAAATCATTAAATAAACTTATTCTGCTTCCCTTCATATTTTTTCTGCGTGGGCTACGTCTTTTTTCCTTTCCACAGTCAATATGATACGAAATTGATACAAAACCGAATCCAAACAACTCTACAATATCGTCCCTACTCAGGCAAAAAGCATTAACCCTCAGTCTTTTGAAAGTGCTTTTATTGTTAGAATCACAATGTACACAATCGTGTCAAAATAAATCAAGCCAAAAATGGCCAAGTATATCGAAATTTATTTTAGATTATGAAAAAGAAGGATCCAACATATTTGTTTGCAGAAAAATAAATCAAACATTATTCACGGTATAATTGTTTTGTGATGGTTAATGCCATGTGCGCTTTAACAGGGTCGATATGTTTTTATTATTTAATTAAAATGCATTCAGCAAATGTAATATGACGTTAACTTGTATGTATTTAATTTGCAGCCGGAATCTTTTCATGAGTCGTGGTCTACCTCGCGTAGTCACGCTTTCCATATGGTCTTTTACAATGCACGTATAAAATCTCACGTCCGCGCACGTGTCTTATTAGTATGTGCACTATTATTGGTGGGATCACTTAAAACTTATCAAAGACGCGGCTGTCCAAGGATGTGGGAAGACTTTCAACGCATGCGGATACCAACAAAAATTCTTGTGACAGCCACGAAAAGATACCTTAAAAATCACCTTAATTCGTACACTTATAAACTGTATAAATTTCAATTTTTATACCACATTCGCCCCGAAAGTGGAATATATGGATCTACACAGTGTGAAGATGTCCGCTCCGAGTATATGGATCTCCGAAATGTTAAGAACCGTTTATCGTCAATTGCTCAACCTAATCGGAATTTATTCCTGCATTTTTAGATTCTTTTAAATCTGATAAATGTGGGTATCGAACCCGTATTCCTCGGATTGCGCACACAGTATTACCGAGGAGACAAATTAAAAATAATATTGGATTATGTTATCGACTAAGCCCATGAAAAGGGCTGTTAATAATTGATTATAACTTGGATGAGAATAATATATATTTTTTTATTTGAATGTTGAAGTTGTTTTAAAATTTTAATTGTTCTTAAAAGTATTTCATTTATTTATGGGCTGCTGAAACTTTATAAGAGGTTTATTTGGGCTAAGCAGTTGGTCCATTTCGATTATCAAATAAAAGGTATTTCGAAAAAAATGAGGGTTACTTCAATTTCCGTTCCAACAGTCGATATGTATCGAATGGTTAATTTATCTGACAGCATTATTAAGATTGACGAAGTGCAACCTTTAAATTCACGAAGACTAATACTGGTGTGTATTTACTCGATATGATATTAATTTAATAAGTTATTCAAGAAAAACCAATAAAATTGATTAGGTGGAAGGTCTTTTCTCTGATTGCATATTTTACACGTACTTTTTTTCAAACTTAAGAGCTACATTAAGTCACTAATCTGGCATTTTAAGCTTACATCCTTTTAACAGACCCTGTATTAAATTGTGTACATTATGATTATCGATTAAAAGCTATTTTGAAATATTTAGGGTTACGTCCTTTTTCCATTTCGCAGTCGATATGAAGTCGTACATTATCATTTATACTGTATACATATAGCCTGGAGATGTCAGAAGTCAAAATGCAGTCAAAGTGAATAAAATAGATCAACGAACTTTAATCTTCTTCCTATATCATGTTCGCTCCCAAAGTAGAGCATATAGATCTAGACAGTGTGAAGATATCCACTGCGAAGGTGAAGTATGTGGATCTTCACAATGTGAAGACGTCTTGGCAGATTATTTTTCACGAGAATTGTTTGTCAGATAATTGCTCAATCCAATGGGAATCCAGTCTTGTGTTTTTATAATCCGACAGATGGGGAATCGAGCATGCATTCCCAGGATTAATAGGGGCGCGCGCTAGCAACTACACTACAGCGGAGACAAAACTATTCACTTTGAACACACAGCGATATATTGTTAAAAACTACCTTTCGTACACTATATAGACTTTTGGCATCTTCGCGCTGAACGTATGAAATCGTCCTTTTTCCTTTCCACAGTCAATATATTTTACTTCTACCGGTCAACCGGATTATAAACCAAAGATTGAATTTTTTCTTAGCGATGTTGCAATAAAAACATTACGCATGTTGACACTAATTTATCAAACATTATTAATTTCACAAGGAATGTATACAATTCCTCAATATGGCCATAGAAAAATAAACATTACTGCTATTATAGTAATGAATTGAGTAAAGATATGAATCATTAGGCAAAAACGAGCGATCGGGTGATTAATAAAATGCTTTATTAACAGGAAAATGCGAATACTATAACTGGTACCCATTATACATCGCGCCCAACTGATGAGTCATCCGCGGCAGAACTGTTTTGTTGCAAATCCATTTCTCGACCGCAAGACCCAATCGTAGCCGCATAATGAAGTATCCGCGACGGTGTCCTTTCCGTGGGAACAGACATTGCGAATTGCAAGAAGACGTTATTGTGACGTTTTTGCAATTGACGAAATCGCCTTACGCGAATCACCTTACACTAACCGCAACGTTTGTATCATCTTCTTTGTGCATATTAATAGTACATATCGTCGTATTACTGGCAAAAGACGTTAAAGTGAAAAAGTAAGTTTTGATGTAATCTAGTTTTAATGTTTGCATTATACCTCTATTAATATATATTATACCTTCTCAATATACAATATACATTATACCTTAAGAAATTGTCGTAAAATGTATTTAACAGAGAGACTCAAACATTAAAACCAGGTTATTTCAAAACTCACTTTTTCACTTTGACGATCTGTTAGCTGTTAGCTGTTAACGACTGTTAGCGACCCGGGTTTCGCCTTTCGGCATCTTCAAGCTACATTATATATGGGCAGTGAGCGAACATAGAACATAGTACGAATAAAACCTATTGTAACTTACTATTTATAGTATTAAATTAATAAATACCATTAGTGTAAATAATAATAGGAGTATTGAAATAAAAAATAAAAATATCCCGAATCTATTGGAATTAACCAAAAAAACAGTGATCTCACATATGGAAGTTTACATGTTTATATAATTTATAATTTAAAATCAATTTTTATCAAGCACCATCAGTCAAAAATATTAATTACACAATTCTATTTTAATTTATTCTATTAATAATGTTCTATACAAGCCAACAAAAGCTTCCCATAAAGCATATCTGTAATGGATAGTCTTCAAAATCATATTCGCAATTTTATGAATTATCCAAGTAAAATCACATTGTATTAATCATTCGTCATTCCAATCTTCATACGAATTATACTCGAACAAAAATATAATTAATAACCAGCCATCTTGATATTGTTCCTACAAGGAATAAGACTTACATTCTTAAAAAATCAACATATTGCAAGGCCTTTTATTATCAAGACTTGATATTTACAAGGTTTAGACATAATATAAATCTTTAACATTCTACTATAATCAAATTTAAGATCTTGGAGCACTTCTGGCACTTTAAAAACCCCTTAACGGTCATTACGCAACGAATAACAGATGCATGCAAGTAATGAAGATTAGAACAAGCTTCTTGTTTGATACCGTTGTAAATAAACCTTATACTATTGAAAGATTATATTATAATTGTGTCGTTCGTGTTGCTGATGCAGCAGGTGTCTTGTGAGACGTTTCAAAGTGATCGTCGCCTTGTCTATTCATATTCTTAGTGCACACTGCACATGACATCACGTTACAACATCAAATTTCACATATTTCTGACACTCAGGCGTTCGTATTTAACATTGTCATCGCACAAGAAATGCAATTTTAGTACATATTATGAACTGTTAATTTATAACAAATTACTGCCAGCAGCGAGCAAATATAAATACATACATCCATGATACTACTCTATATACACAATAATATGAGCGAAATTAAACGACATTTCAGTTTGGTCAAAATAAACTTGATATTGAAATATTACCAACTAACCATCCTGGACTTTTGAATGTCGTATTTTTATCATTTCGCTTCTTACATATATTTTAAATCCTTCCGTATTCTGTGTATGCATTGTCGAAGATAATATTCAGCCTGTTTTGATTGTTGCTAACGTATTGCTTAAAAAAAAAACCAAACAATTATCTTCTACTTGATCCAAATCTCGCTGTAAACATAATATCGAATGAATCGGAATACGAGTGTTATCTGTATTTAGATGTCACCATGGCAAATTAACGTCACATGAGTTCTTGTTTGATAATTACTAATTACTCAGAAATAACTAGATTAACTACAGACTATTCAAATTTAACGGGACAAAGCGGCTTAGCTTTCGATACCTATTTGGCAATTAGATCTTTTACATTTATATTGATACAATAAATGGGGACTTTGAAAGTATTTTGGTTAAAAAAGAAAATAATTATTTAAAGATGTTCATATTTAAAATGGACGTGAACGTAATAGGGTTAAACAGAATAAAATACACAGGATAAATTAATTAGTTTTACATCTCTAACACCATGGTATAATCGGGCATACTCATCTTAAGACGAAGTGTTTGATATAAAGGAAAATCTAATAATGAAGCAACAAGTTTAATTAACTAAATGCTTCCAGCAGTTGGTGCTTAATAAAAATGAATTTCAAAACAAATGTACCGTCGACTTATCTTCATTAAAAATATGTACTTATCTTGTTTACTTATATTCTCCATGTATACATAAAAATGTATATATTTTGTATTTTATTTAATTTTTATCTGACGCCGTGTAAAGCTGATATCATCAGTAAGTATAGTTTTGTCTCATTGCATGCAATTCATACAAAACGTATGCATTATAAACTTAATATACCAAATAATATAGAATTGATGGGCAGTTCCCTATGGACACCTTAGTATGTTTAATATTAATTTTACTTACTTATTATCTCGTATTGAATAATATAATGATCACATGTGTTTTTTCTTAATAATTCTTTAACACGAACTTCAATATTTGTTGAGCCAACAATTAACACCAAACTTATTTATATTATTGTTTTTTAAGTCTACACATACGCACAAACATTTTAAAACATTACTGTTCCATGTCCACATATGGTTTTTAGGTCTGTTTATTGTCCACAAATATAATTATTGAATCAAATTATAAAGATAAAAAAGCGTTTTGTTAAAGTAAATGATTGACTTCTCACATTGTGTTGAATAAAGACCTGTATTTCACACTTGTATACACCGAGGACTCAAATATTATAGTTTCTACTGATATCGTTCTAATATATTCTATTCGCAAGTCGCAAAGGTCCCCCCCGTAAACAGATCTACGACCGCCTCGGGCGGGCCTGCACAGACAACTGAGTGACTTCACTCCTTTGACACAAATATATAACTATGATTATATTATACCAGCTGAACCCGACATACGTTGCAATGCACTATAAAAGAGTATTGTGTAATTATGTAAAAGAATATTGATTATATTAAAACTCACTTTGATTATTGAAGTGCTTTTGCATCCACTATATTCTTTGTTT
>JAGVSQ010009057.1:0-13909 GCA_022683975.1 Rhyacophila evoluta | reverse complement strand
TTTTAAATAATTTAGAATTTAAAATCAAGCACCATCAGTCGAAAATATTAATTATAAAGATGTAGGACTGGACGCCCAATGGGTTGAGCAGTTAGCTGACAATCGTCTTGACAGTGAGGAGATCTGCGTACTTCATTTACGGGATGCCAATCTTTACGATCTTAAGAGCTATATAGACTGTGGAAATGAAAGGGGACGTAACCCACACAGAACAAATTTTCAAAGAGCCACAAAAATGGTTATGTATTTAATGATTTTGAGACAAAGTTCAAATATTTAATAGACGCAACCTTGAAGTGCGCGGAGGCTAAAATTGATGTTTTATTTACACAGTCTGATATTAATTTAACAAACTATTGAAGAAATACCGATAAATTGACGTGGTGGAAGTTCTTTTTCGTAGCCGCAAAATTGACAGGTAATCATTTTGTCAAACTTAAAAGGTAAATTTAGATACTAATTTGGCATTTTCAGCTTACATTTTTGATAGAAGATATTAGTTACATATATACATTACAAGCTACTTGGAAACACTAAAGGTTACGTTTTTTTCAGTTCCACAGTGCGTCACTTTCAGAGCGGACATATAATCATATCATTGAAATTGTTGGTATGATATAATTAAAGTCTCCCGGGTAGGTAGCGTGCGGACCCAGCAATCCGGAGAATGCGGGTTCGATTCCCCATCTGTCGGATTTAAAATTCAAAACTGGATGCCCGTTGGGTTGAGCAATTGTCTGACAAACAATTCTCGTGAAAAATAATCTATCAATACGTCTTCACATTGCGGAGATCCATAGACTCCTCTTTCGGGGTGGATATCTTCACACTGTGTAGATTCATATGCTCCACTTTGGGAGCGAACATGGTATAAGAAGAAAAAGAAGAAGAACATAATACAGATTTATTACATATTGACACAAATTAAAAACGTTCTCCTGAAAATGTCCTTCTCGTGGAGAGTGAAGACATCTATAATACTTATTCCCGGTTGGTACAGATATATACGCGCTTTACATTATATAATTATCGTCATCCTTATTATATACAGCTTAACAACATACTAAATATTATATAATGCAGCTTTTTACATTTAAAATATAACCCCTTAAATCCGATAATCCACACACGAATGGGTAAGTGAATAATTTCGAACTAAACAGAAATTTGCGGAAAATTTGACAGAATCGACAAACAATAAAGTACGCCGAGTTTACACGTGATCATAAAACTCGCCTACTTACTTATGTGGAAATCACTCCATAATAGTTATATGACGTCATGCTTTGCAATCGTTTCTTACGTAAAATTTACCTACATGGTAACGTTAAGGTGGAAGTTTAACTCTTGTTTAATTCTGAATTTTTCTTTATGCATTAGTATATTTATTTAAATTGTTAAAACTAGTGTAGCTTAGAAGTGCGATATACCAAGAGCTTAAAGTACAAAGTTGCTAACTTCACTTTTAGCTGAAAATTACTTAATAATGCTATCTCGTTGCATCGTGCTATATGCATGTACCGTGTTGATATGGCAACTCAAAGACATTTAAATATATCGTGCATCTGCAAAATATATAACTCCGCTATTTAGTCTTTAGATCTAGAAATAAATCGAGTAAAAGGTGTTTTAAATCAAAACAATCAGTCTTTACACTCTCCTGTATTTTTTTTCAAAAATGGAGTTAGCAAACTTGCTTTAAGCTATCGATAAATATTTTTCGTTTTAAATACGACATTTTATCACCGAGTTCTCATTATCCATTGTAACTGTTTAGTTAAAACTGATTTCAAAGAAATAATAATACCGTTCAAATTTGGATCTGAACTTAACATGTCAACTTACTAGAAACAAACACGTAGCGCCCTCACAAAAGTGACGACCAAATTTAACAACTATGTAGAACATTTTTTAATCGTATAATAATTAATATTAATATTTGAATAAGGAATAATGACATAATTGAATAAATAATTAAAAATACACTTTTTTAACTAAAACCATATGCAACAGAATGAGTCTGCTGTCAGTGTAACTTGATTATAAAATTAAGCGTAATCATTTTTATATCGATAGCTATTATAAGTCTCTCTATTGTCTTTGGTAATTATTGTTTCCCTCGTATGATGTTATAAATGCCTTAATAGATAGATAGAAAAGTGCCTGTTATTCCATCAGTATCTTGGCATGTGCGTGAATCGAGTATAACCCAAACAAATTATATGAGCATGTTCATAAAATTATTGATTAATTTTCAATCAATATCGAGTGAGTGATTTCAGCATGCTCGTAAAATTCATTAATGTAACAAACTTACCTTTGATTGAAAGGCTGGAGGGTTCGGTGGAGATGTGCCTAATAATTGAGTTAGACATTTTCTTGGGCAAGCCTGCTTGCTTTCGTGTTGCGAATTCTTTTGCTTTGTATACGATACACTTTCGATGTTATACCGTTAGGCCATCATTGGAACCTGAAAAGAAAAATCAATACTTCAACATAACATTCAGTCACTTTACAATCTCCTCGTTGCAAGTAAAATGCAATACATTAATCTTTTAGTAATACTCGTATCACAACCCACAAATTCACTTCAATATCTGATATACAAAACGTTTTTTAATAAAAATTAATTTATAGTACAGGACATAATTTAGCTATTCTTGGTTTGGGAAATGCAGGTTTGATTCCTACATTTGTTGCTTTTTGTGCAGGAGTGGATACCCATCGGGTTGAGCAATTATCTGACAGCCAATTCCAGTGAAAATTAATCTGTCAAGACATGTCTTCGCATTGCGGAGATTCATATTCTCCTCGTTTTGAGCAGATATTGTGTATAAATAAAACGCTTTAAATATTAGAAACATGGATGTAGATATTATAGAAGACTCACGGATGAAAAAGGAACGGACATTTAGAAGACAATCGAAGACCTGATTACCCCCGTAAAAGATGGACGTTAATGTTATATTCAAAGACAGTAAACGTATAAAATAAAAAGATTTGGAATTCAAAACGATGGAAGAGGATGTTAATGGAGGCCATACGAGGCTGTAACACCAGGAAAGAAAAATTCGAATTCTAATATTAAACATAAAGAATTATTTATTTATTCCCAACTGTATATTTATTAATCTCGTGTATAGGGTAATCGCAAATAGATCTATAGTGTTTTTAAACGTAACACAATTATAATCGTGCATTTAGAGTGAAGACCTTCTATATAAAATAGTGTGGACATATTTTTGAATATATGTACAACTCAATAACAGAAGTAATATAAACATTCAAAACTCAGCAGGAAAGCATCCAAAAAAGACTTGCTTAAAGTAAAATGGTTCAATTTTTGGATTGCATCGTGAAAGCCGATCTCTATGATACATAAGCATAGATATTACTCATATATATAATATATTATACACTTATTAATAATAAAGTGACATATTAGCGGAAATATTATGTA
Organism: Rhyacophila evoluta; assembly: GCA_022683975.1. Classification (NCBI taxonomy): domain Eukaryota; kingdom Metazoa; phylum Arthropoda; class Insecta; order Trichoptera; family Rhyacophilidae; genus Rhyacophila; species Rhyacophila evoluta. The sequence goes on along the minus strand of JAGVSQ010009057.1, from coordinate 10,449 downwards.
ATATTTTGCGAGTTGCGAAAATATGTATCGGATATAGGAAACCACAGAATGAGTATACACATAACCTCAGAAACATATTTCATAAAAATTTTAAAGGTGAATCAAAATACAATGCGCACCTTTAATAGACAAAAATCAAATTATTTAAAATATTTTACGTTAAAAAAAAACAGTGGATTTTGTTACATACGGAGGGCCATTGGATACGCGCGGACACTTAGGAAATATTCGAAATCAGTAAATATGAGGCATGTAACTGTTCAAATTAATTCGACTGTTTTAGCGTGTATTTAGATTATAGGTTCCCAAAGTGGGTACCACCCTCCTGTGGGCAGACTGATTACAGTAGCAGACTTTGTAGTCGCTGAATTTGACGAAATGCTTCTTACGAAATAACCAATCAACCAACCAAAACAAATCCGTTAAAAAAGGGGTCTTCACCTTAAGCAAGCCTGTTCCAAGTGAGGTACATACGAATTTTAAGAATATAAGGATTTATTACGGCAAATTTTTATTAACGTGTATCAACGGCCAGTCTGTTGGAAGATTTGGTAATGAATTGTTATGCAGCTCCAGGACTCGGACTGCCAACATTCGGAGCTCAACCGTGAACACTTACTAAATCAGCTATTGGGACGAAAATCTGCAATTCTACATGAAGTAAAACGCATTAAGATCTGCTCTTCTGAAGTCCACGGTCTTAGGCCTCGGGGAGGATAGCTGAGCGTCCGCGTCAAAGCGACCGTGACAGAGATGCAAAATAGCTATAAATAGGTGAGTGAGCAAGTGAGCAATTTCGGCAGCGCGTCAGTCACAACAACTCGCTCACTCACATATTTATAGCTATTTTGCATCTCTGTTTTCGTGGTTTTGTCGCTGTCGCTCTGTCGCTGCGACATCTATGGTGCCCGCAGCCTTACTGTATAATATTTAACATTTTTTTTCATATTCAGTAATAATATACGAAACGGTTAATTTATTTTTTAATATGAGACGGATGTTAAGCGTAAACTCTACTAATAATAAAGGCCTTCTAATATATTTATCGCCATTACATACCCAATAAATATTAAACATTCAAAAATTATAATCTGCAATTATTATATCTGTATTATTTATAAAAAAATAGTTACATATTTGATTATTTCTAATTCATACAATGATAATGACCTCTGATGCCTAAAAATACAATCACTGTATAAATGTAGTATCTGTTTAATGCCGTTACGGTCTGATGCTTTGTAATGTGTAAAAAAATATACACCTAATTATGTATTCACATTTAACTAAGAATTTATCTAATTATACGATAATAAGCGCGATATTTGTGTGGTATGGAAAGATAGATGTTGGGCGTAACGCGTTGGGATAGACAAGCAGGACACTTGGATAAGGAAGCAAACAGTATGACATAACATAATAGTCTCAAATGGGCATAGTATATATACAGTTTGAACGGAAGATTGTCGATGGAAAATCTAGTTATCTCGTGGAACTTAAAAGTTACAACTTATTCTGAAGGCGGTTAGACAACGTAAACCATATAATCGAGAAGAAATACTAAAAGTTACGACTTCTTTTTCAACATATTTTTAATGACTAATTGGTAAAAATTCATAATACATACGTTTTTGCAGAAAGAAATCGGTTTTGAAAACGAAATATAGTAGATAATAGTGTGGAATAATTAGTATTTAAAATGACATTTATTAACCGGATTTTGCTTGTTAAAATTATCATCTATTTTGAAGAATTCTCAATTATTTATTTGTATGTAGCCATTAATAACGTAATAATGATTTCGTAACTGTGTTATTTTGTACGAATATGATCCTTTCCTGAGAGATCAATATATTTAATACGTTTATTAAATATAGCATTAACGATATGTGAAGAGGGAAGACCTTTATTGAAACGTGAATTTATAACAGCTGAGAAATAAGATACGTTTTTAATAAATTTGAGTAACTATAAACGTGTGATATCAATATGAAAATGTTTATTCTGACATACAATTATTTAGTAAACATATTTTCCGTCGCGTAACTTTTATCAGCCGCGTAAAAAACTGTAATGAAAAACAACGAAATTATCACTATTACCAACATGATAACAAGAAAAACGAGAATTTTATAAGAATACGTGTTGGTTTTGAGATTCACAATATCTGATAAAATTGTTATGAGGCAGACACTCGACCAGGATTGTTGGAGTGTAGGAAGTGACTGCTTCCGGGATTGATGGTATTAAGAGCTACTTCGACCCCTTTTCAGAGCAGGGTGGAAAGCAGACAAGAATAAAATTGAGTTTCGTTGAAATAGGTTCCCAATAAACAGATCGCTCAGTGCGAGCACTTTTGAGAATGACCTATTAATATACCCTCTCAAGATTTTTTTTCACATACGTGCTGTAGAATATATATTCTTTTCTATTTTGTTAAATTAATATTTGGTTTTTATATTCTAAATATTCATGGTGACCAGAGGGTTATATTTCCCGGATTTGTTTCGTCCCGGGGAAACGGGACTTTGACAGTCATATTACCAGGAATCCCGGTAATATTATTATAGAGCAGGGTTTCCTAACTTTTTGCCCGCAAAGTCATTTACATACGCTCGCGGCAGTGTTAAAAGTTTATAAAAAATCTTGCATATAACTCCCAAATATAGGAAATTGGCAAATGAAATGCAGTGTCAAAGATCGCACTCATTCGGCTTTTATAATAAATATATAATTCGTAATAGTAAATTTATGTTACAACATGTATGTTATAATAAAGAAAATATTAATAAAAAAAATCATAATAATATTCAATGCCATAAATTCGACGACAAAAAAACATGAAATTACGAAATGACCAATAAGGCAGAGACTACGATAGATGCAACGACGGCAGAGTGACAACACGTTGTCGTCACAACAACTTGTTCACTCGTCTATTTATAGCTATTTTGCATCCCTGTTGCCGACGGTCTGCTGCTGTCGCTCTGCCGCCGTGGCATCTATCGTAGCCTCGGATATACTTTTTTGTAGGTATTCAATAACCAGTTTCATGGAAATTACCGAAAATAATCCACTAATCAGTCAGTTAACCATTTAAAAAAAAATAGCTACTGACACCAACGAAATCGGCATACCATACGAAAGGTTAAAACCGAACAGACTGTATTCGCTCCAAATGTGGAGAATATGCACGTAGACAGTGTGAAGATTCCCAGTCCACAAACGGAGAATGTGAATCTCAGCATAGTAATTATTTAGACAGTTTTTTCCACGAGAATTCGTTTGGGAACCGATTGAAAAAATAGTCGTACTAGTCAAATACTAGGTGCTATAAAGAAACATATTTATGATATGTATTTAGTATTATGGCAATTATTAAAAATTATGCACCGTACGTTCTATTGCATTTTTTTAAACTTAAGCCTTATTTTGTCAAGGATTTCATTGTGGATGAGTGGTATTTGATCACACTCGATAGTTATTTAAGTAAGTTGGTTGTCATACTTTGTTCTGGATGTTGATAAGGTTGTTCAACATAATATAGCTTTAATGCATCAGTAGGACAATCGGTAAAAATGTGATGAATCCAATGCAATATAGATAGTGAGATATTCAATAACTTTACAATTTATGTTTGCTCCGAAAGTGCCGAGTATGTATTTTACATTGTAAAGATGGGCACCCCGGAAGCGGAGTATGTGGATCTGTGATGCCAATATGAAGACACATCTTAACAGATTATTTTTCACGAGAGTTGGCTGTCAGACGATTGCTCAATCCAATGGGCACTCAGAACTGAAGATTCAGGTTTTTTTAAATTCAGCATATGTGTGAATCAATCCCGCATTCTTCGGATGCGACAAGCGCCCGCTGACCCGGATGCCGAGGAGATAATTTTTATAGGGATATCTAATTTACGGTAATACTCAGAAAACAAAGAAAGCAACATTAAGACAATGTGTTGTCTCAGTTTTAGACGCAATAATATAAGTTCACAAATAAAAACTTTAAAGCTTGTAGTACAATTAAGGAATAACTCCTAGGTAGACCTGGAAAATATGGCAAGTATTTCAAATGACACTTTGTATATGAGATGCAAAGAAATATTTTTGATTAAATAATAGTATTGGTAAACACATGAGAAGGTTTTCTATCCGTAGAAGAAATGAAACTCTGTACAATGTCATATTTGATTCATTTTCGTAAAATCGACCACATAGGATGTATTTTTTCGTTTACGACGATTTGCAGTATTCGCATTAAATGATATACAAAATAAAAAAATATATTGCCTTGTTACGGCTTGTGCGAAGGTCGCTTAGTGAATCATATATTATTGTTAATGATACGAATAAAAGAACTACAGATTTTGTTAAATTATGCTATGATATTAAATTCAGCTTCATGGACACAAGAATTCGTAATCCAAGATTACGAATTAAAAAAAAATCCGCTAATAAAATCAGTTGGTCAGTCAGTATTTAAATATTCCATAAATAAATTCCTCCAATTATATACTCCTGAGTTTTGTTAAGTTAAAAGCTTGAAAATACCTAACAAATCCTTTTCCACTTCATGCAATCGTATTAGTGCAATCTTAAGCCCAGTTTCTTTTTCTTCTTCTTGCACATTCTCTCATTAAGTGGAGAACGCGGAGTTTTATCTCCTCGTTACGAACGAAGTCATACCAAGTCTCTTTAAAGGAACTATAATATATTTTTTGTGGAGAATTTATCCAGCTAATTGAAGACGGAACCACTTGAAGGCGTAAGTTTAAAAACGTCTGATTTATCACATATCGCCGACTTAATATGCAAACCAGCCAACTCCACTTATGTAAAATTTTCAAGAGCAATAAAAATCTTTGGTAACTGTGTATGTTATTGCATGAAGTTGGCTGGGGTGTGCGGATGATTTTACGTATTTCTATTTTGTGATTTTTGTGTTTTTGTATACGATTGACAAAATAACACTTTGAGGAGTATGAACGTACATGTACGTCAATGCGCCTTATTTCATAGCAATTCTTTTATTTTCAATAAAATTGTATCATTTATTTTAATATACTTACTAAATAGATCTATCAATGATATGTCGAAGTCGTTACAATTATATCATATATTTTTAGTTAAGAGAAAATTACGAATAAAATAGTTGACTTCAACATTGAAAAAAATCCCATATGCTTTTTCTATAATTGTTGCGATTTGTTAAGAAACGAAAGATTATTTATATTACTGTTCACAAAAACACATAAATCAGTCCTTTGCCTTCAAATTTTTTTCAAGTGCTTCTTTGATTTTGAAATAGGAGAGGCTACATGTAGTGATGTTATACACATTTATTTTTGTTCATTATAATATGGAAATAGAAGAGCATTGTTTACAAATGCCCATATCCAATTCGATTGATTTTATGATATTAGTTGAATTGAAAAGATTTTAGTGTTAAAAACGTGTATACATAAAAAATTAACTCACTAATGAAAAGGCTAAAACTGATTAAAATGGCATGAAATTTCGACCATGGATGGAGTTTCAAGATTAAGCCTTCGATATGTAATATTATATATTTCATATTTATAACTATTTAGGTGAATATCTGTCTCATAAATTGAAACAAACTTTCCCGAGGACCTAGTCAGTTGTGTAGTTTTTAACTCGTTATATCGACAGATTGATTACTTATCATCAATCATGCTATTGCAACACATTATAGTATCGATTATTGAGTACGTAATATACTTACTTAAGGCCGATAAATGTTACTATACATTTAACCGATACCGAATTACTTCCGATTATACTCATGGAAATTTACAATAGAGGGTAAATACATCAATTAAAATAACGAGTCCACTCTCAAACTTATTTACTTCAGAATTTTAAATGGCGACGTTTATAATTCGAATTTAATTTGCGTCTAGCCAAATAACGATTAACAAATTTGCTAAAATTTTCAACATTTCATTAGTAACACATCCCCTGGGAGTGTCCTCATGTCGGTTGAAATGAAATAGCTTCTCAAGTTGGTTCGAACATTTGTCGGTTTGGTCAGCCAATCTTACGGCGAGCGAAGTCGTTTCTCAATAAGGCTATATATTAACAGGGTACAAAAAGTTAAAATCAGAATCACGCACACTCTTATACACGTTGACCATGGTCTTGGGAAGCTGCTAATAGGGCACTTCTGGCACTTTTAAGAGACCCTCACGTTTTTTACGCCACGATATACGCCCGGTTTGGATACACGGTAGGTGGTGGATGGGAAAGTAATTACCTTGTTAAGAATTCCGTACTTTTCAATTCTGTATTTGGGAATCTCGTAACTGGGATACTCTATAGAGTTAAATATTATCCGTTTCTACAGAAATAGTAGAGATTAGTTAGTTAAGAAACAAATAACACTGATAATGAAATTGGTTACACATCAGGGATTATTCTGTGAACTCGAATGATATTTGCTGTTGGATTTTTTTTCTTTGTAGTTTATCATCCTCATCCACCATTTTGGATTGGATTTGATTGGAAATGAATACTGCATTTCTTTAAAACATAATAATAATACAACGCATGCATTAATTAGTAAAATGTCAAATGACAGTACTATCATGCTACACCAATCTAAATTTTTGGGCACACGAACGTGTGTAATAGGAATGCGATGTTCACGTGTATGTATTTTTTATATAGCTTGAAAAATCCAAAATCTTCATATAAAATATTTCAAGTAGTTTTGAGATAGTAAATTTATTTAATTGGTTATTATTCCAAGCAGATAGAGGTTTTCGCGTATCGATTTTTTATGACGCAAACAATTTTATTGAATGTACAATAGATATTAATGATTTATGATGAGAAAAAAATATCCAGCAATATATTTATGGTTCCGCTGTTCGGATGCCAAATAATAGGTACTTTATCGTAATAGAAGAAAGGGGTCTGCGAATAATAAATATTCCGCAATGCTGACATAAAAGAAAAATCATAAAATGCGTGAATCAAAGGAGTGTGAAGAAAAATTTGTTTTCGTGATTTCACATTTACAGACTACTGATTAAAATCATACGATGCAATCTATTGTTAATTTTGTTTCACAGTTGCGTCGCTTTGACACACGATTTTTCTATTTGAAGAATTCTATTTTTTTAAATCGCGTCAAATCACGCGATGAAATGTGTACCAACATAACGATGTAAATAATGACATACCCACTCTTTTTTTTATTATATTTATGGCTGTTTTATTTCCAGAACGTGCAACTAGTAAGTTAAGCATTACATATAGATAAATATGCAGATTATGCATCATATTGTTATGTATTCTAATTTTTACGTGTTACATAAAATGAATATATTATAAATAGATTAGAGGTGTACTTTATACTATATTAACAAATATAATAATTATGTAATATCGACGCATAGTATTATAAAGTACAGTAGGCATTGAATACAGTACTGGATGCCCATTGGGTTGAGCAATTGTCTGACAAACAATTCTCATGAAAAATAATCTGTCAATACATCTTCACATTCCGGAGATCCATATACTCCACTTTCGGAGTGGATGTCTACACTGTGTAGATTCACATGCTCCACTTTGGGAGCGAATATGGTATAAGAATATTGACGCTACATTCAGTTATAATAGAGATTAACAATAAATTAAATATAGGTATATATCAATTTAATCACTGGTTTTATACGAAAGAAACAATTTTCTGGATTATAAAACTGTTTTATTGTAGTATTCTTTGTGCAGAGTTTCCCAAACTGTTCTCTGCGCAGCACTTGTGCTTCACGGGAAGGTAGCAAGTGCTCCGTAAAAAACAAAACTTTTTTTCTACATTTTGACTTATTTTACGAATGAATAATTCAAGACATTCATGTTGGCGCCACAAAACGGCGAAATCAAGGAAAAATTGTTACAATATTTTACACGAGAGATAAAATAGCATGTTTTGAGAGAAAAATAATGTTTTGGATTTCTTCAGTCGAACATAATAATTATAATTGCTTTCCAACTTTACATGAACGTCTGAAAACAATTTTAAAGTAGACGAAGACGGTTCGAAATTGTTTTTAACTTTGTTAACTGTAATTGTTTGAAATTAAAACACTTACATGACTGAGAATTAACTCTTCTGTAATATTCTCCAAAAAATAGTGAGGATATTTCCTGGGTTCAAAATCCATTTTTCGTAATAGCTATAGCTATCCCAGTGACTATGAAAATCTAATTGATATAATATGATTGATCTAAAGCAAAAACACAAAGATCAGGCATTAGTTAATTTCTGGAAAAAAATATCATACATAAAAATATGCTGCAACGAAGATAACGTGCAGGAACAGGCTTGACGCCACACCAGATATCAGAATTCAACATTCTACGTGACATAAAGAAGATTTGCAAGTACTTAAAGCAATTTATACTACATCGCAATTTATTTTCGTATGGTATTTCGAACTAAAAAAATACATTCAATAGAAAACTTAACCGATCACTTGGGGTAGATTTTTTTTATCAAGTCCGTGTCAACCCTTTATACGTCATATCAGCTTGAATATAATATTACGTTAAAAACTATTTGATTTTTATAAGCAAACACATGGATTGTCATTTATCTTTCAGTATCTCCAGGCTGTACACGATTTGTCAGTATACACTAAAATACACATTGTCGAAAGGAGAAACCCAAGTCGCAAATAACGATCCTAATTGAACTTTACCGAGTATGAATAGCTTTGAGTTTCAAACCTTTTATCAAGCACAATCTGCGAATGGTATCAATGATTTGATTTTAATGACCAATCCTCTTGCAAAATGTTTCCAAAAGATGGAATTATTTTACAAAAGTTAATGACAGTGGAAATATTGTTTATCTCAGAAAAGAACAAAACATGTGTAATATATAAAAGTGTAAGGATACTTAATATAGTTTTCTCACTATTCGGCAACATGAAATAAAAATATGCAGATTTTTTAAAATTCTTATTTAGACAACATACGACAGTGTCATACACAGGTATACGATTTTAAAAGCCATCTTAAAGCTGTGTTGTATCATGAGATCGACGTAAAAAAACTAGCACACCCGGCTCATGCCCAATGTCAGTATACCTAATTTTTGCACCTGGCAAACTAGTACAATTTATAACGACTTTTTTCGGAACGGTTTCATAAAATCTTAACGAAAATGGCGGGAGAACGACAAATCAATTTCCTATGAGAATTGGAATGTAAATTAAAAACTGAATAAAACACTTGTCGCAAAAAACATTTATAATTACAGTAGAATCTCGATAATCCGAATTGGATTTAATATATTCTTTTATTTTTTTTATCGTTAGCATGTCTCGATTCTATAAATTTGTAGATTTTTGTTCGCAGGAATTATTGACAATTGCCAGTAGCATAAAGTATCATGACGTGACCTGCTATGATTCAGTAGGCAGTATCCGCTTGGATTTAACGTGTGGCTGTCGTCCCACGAAGGGACTATTTTCTTTATAATTACTGCTATGTCATCAAAAAGAAAACATGTTGTGCTAACATTTGAAGACAAGCTGGATATAATCAATGACTTGAAAAGGGGTGATTCGGAACGTTTTTGTCTAAGAAATATGGCGTTGGGCTCTAAACGATCTCGGGTATATAAAACAGAGAAGATATTATGCAGTTGACCAATCGTATAATGCCAGAGGATGACAGCTTAATTTCAACATGCAGCAAATGCGACAAATAAGATATCACGGAGTGGTTAAATTACGATGCGAACGATTCTAGATTCCAAATTTTAAATGAAGAGGAAATAATTAATGAAATACTTGACATACCCTATGAAAAAGAAGACAATGGGGAGATTGCCGAGGAGGACGAAAATAATGAACCTAAACATTCTGAAGCTTTTCCGTGCTTAAACGTCGCCGTGAATTGGTTTGAGAGACAGTAAAAAATTAGCCCAACACAATTTACATCCCTCAAAAGTATGCAAAATTTGGCGGCTTCTACGAGAAAGGTTAAATTTAAGCAAAAATCGATCACTCATAATTTTAATTCGCAATAATCAAATTGAAGTTATAAAGTACGTACGTATGTACACATATTTTAATAAAAATGTTGACAATATCTTTTTCTGATATATATTTTTTGTTTTCTTTTCGATTATTCTAATTATTGATTATCCCTACTATACTCATGTGAAGGCAATCGAGGTTCTACTATATGTAAGCTTACAACTTTCAAATATTGCTTCAAAAAACTAAGTAAGTATATGGTCCATATTTCATTACATATGCCGTAAAGGATTATGAAAGTTTTCCACATAATGGGAAAATTAATGAAAATGGAGGAAGATTTTAGTTGATTCAGAACAGATATTTTGTGTTCTAAATTATTTAAAACTGGTAAACTTCCATATGTTCGCTCACTGCCCACATAT
>JAGVSQ010009056.1:0-13911 GCA_022683975.1 Rhyacophila evoluta | reverse complement strand
ATCCAGTTCGGGCAAATCACTGTGTCAGCAAAATACCTACCCGAATTGTATTCGGGCAAATCACATAAGTGGTTAATATATTGATCTATAATATTTTGCTTAGAAAACAATTTCTGATCAAGACTTATATTGAAATGTCTATAATTAATTATTTCTGCTACTTTGAGAGATCTTTTATCAGTAAACACCAGAAATTTTCCAAATTTGTATTTGCAGTTAATTTATTAAATGTGTTTTAAATTTAGTTAATTTACATACAGGTAGAATGGCTTTTAACAATTATATTCTATATCTATTTTCAGGGCACCAGTCAAAGTTACTTTATCAGAAGGCCCTTACCATATTGCGCAGTTCCGTGACTCTTCAAGAGAATTTGATCTGACAAAAGAATCTGATTTGGCAGAATTACGAAGGTATAATAAACACATTTATTTTGAAATCCTGTTCAAAAATCATTGCAGTGCTTTTTGACAATATGAATGTTTGTTAACTTTCTTGCAAAAGGCAAGTTGCGCAGAATCGCTACACAATATTCAAAGATTTATGCTATTTTCTGAAACATTCCTGTTTTTTGTCACTGTGTATCGGTTATTTTATGTGAACATTAAGAATGGTTGCCTATTATAATTTACTATTGCTAGGGAGGTTGAGCTGCGCATGCGTAACAGTGTCCGTGGCGGGCGCACTGTCTCACAAGATGTGATTTCCATGTCGGTGAGGGGTCCTGGTCTTCACAGAATGGTGCTTGTTGACTTGCCCGGCATCATTTCAGTAAGAATTTAATTTTTTTATGTCTAATGCTGTGATAAATAATTATGTGACATTATTATAATACTCAACTCACTAGTAGCTGAAATATTATTTATCTAAAAAATATGATTCTTTTTGACAAATTTTCTTACTTTAGATTATGTTAAGTAGATTTTATGCATTAAAGGTAATCTGCACTGGGCTAGTAGCCTAGTAAAATAGAGAGCATTACCACATTAATAGGTTTTTTCATAAAAAAATGCCATAAAAATGAATGATACCGCACGCCATTCTTATTTTTAAAGGAGCGAATTGAAAGAAGCTGTTTATTGCTTTATTTTATTTCCATTATGCCATACATGTGCCCTGACACTTTAATAACTTTTTAAAAAAGTGTATGATTTGTGTAGATGTAATTTATTACCAAAACCTGAGTTAAAGCTTGTTGAATAATATACTAAAATCAGCCAATGTGGAAAATGGAACAGATTCTAATTTTTCAGGCAAGTAACGGTCATCTCCTACCAAATACCAAACAATAGGACGTATCTTGAATCATTCTTTTAATTTTTGTGTGAAAATATTGTTTCGTTGGAATGGAGATAATATCACTGCTCTAGACCAGTGGTCGCCAAACTCAATAAGAATGCGAGCTACTTTCGGAAATTGAAATTGTCTGGCGAGCTACTTTTACATGTTCCTTCTTTAAGTCTAATAATATAATTTGAGAGGCAAATTTTTAAATATGATAAAATATCCTTCGCGAGCTACCGGAATGCCTCTCGCGAGCGACCGTATGGCGACCACTGCTCTAGACCATAGGTCGGCAACCCTTTGCTGTAAGAGGGCCAAATATTTTGTGTGGGGATTAGTGTAGGTTGCACTTAGGCCATATATCACACACACCAAAATTCTCCGTGGTTGCCGACCACTGCTCTAGACAACCATTATTTCAACCGAAATTGTCTTCTTTGGTGTAGGGTAAAGTTTTTCAGTCCGGATAAGACATTTAAAATATGTACATACTTTTGTAAATTTTAAATAAATTTATTAATGCCGATGATGATTCTATTGCATTTTTTTCAAATAATTTTTAAAAATTTACAATATCTTATTTTTAAATGACAATTGTATAAGTTGTGACAGTAATATAGTATTGCGATGTGATAAATTGATTCTGCATAGAATGTTGAGTGCAATAAACCAACAAATATTGAAATATTTAAAGTCTTTTAGAAACTATGTTAATTTCCGGAAACGTTAAACGCATTTTGTGAATTTTTCCAAAACTAGCCCACTGTAGGTAATTAGTAAATCGTCAACATTGCCAGTTGATGGGAGGGGGCAAAGATTTTTTTTAACTCAAATGCCACAGGTCAAAAAATATTGAGAAATACTGTTCTAAAGTATTGAGACTGAAAGAGTATCATGCTCTACTGACTGAGCTAGCCGGACAAAAACAAAATATCGAGACTTATAGATATTTTTTATATGATCGGTGTTACCTTCGCGATTGCTATATTGAAACTTGAATCATGTGACTATTATTTAGCGTTGCGTATTTCATTCATGAATAAAATTGCATAAAAACTGTTATCCCTTTTTAACAATTTTGCTTTCTAACCATAGCGTTCAGTTAAGCAGTTGATATTATGTGTATATCTGTCTATAGCAGAATTTCTCAAACTATGTTCCACGACAATTTGGAAAGGTTTTATACACTGCAACACATTTAAAGATTTTATAATTCATATTAAACGGCGAGTGATGATCAATCTCCACTGATGTTTATGACGTCAAATATCTAGGTATCACATGAAAAAGATGGGGTATATTGTCTTTACCTGACCGGCTGACAAGTCTTGTCAGTTTAACGACAGTTGCCAAGATCGACAGACTAGTTAGCTGGGCTTATAAATATTGTTCATAAATCTGATAAAGTTGATAGAGATGCAATAAAGTCAAAGTTCAGGAACAGGCATGACGCCACACCACATATTAGAATGCAACTTACCAGTATTGTGCCTGATATCAAGAAGATATGCAATTCAAGGACTCAAAATTATCAAAGTCATTAAGTGCTTTGTTTATTAATATTTTTATGTTTGTATTATAGTGTTTTACATTAAAAATAAATAATGCGTTTTGATAACTTTTTTTTTAAATTTTCACTTGTAGGAATTACCCAACCTTAAAAATAAGCTAAGTGTTTCCTTAAAATTTCCAGGTTTGCGAAGTGTTCCATTGCAAAAAAAATTGGGAAACCCTATAGTACAGACAATTATCAAATAATCTTTTAATATAATTATGTTTTGCATATTGCGATAGATATTAAATGCGTATGATTTGCTATTGGATAACAATCATAATTTTTTTTATTTTATATTTATAGACACAAACTGTGGATATGGCGTCAGACACGAGAGATGCCATTAAACAAATGACACAGGCTTATATGAATAATCCAAACGCTATCATACTTTGCATTCAGGTACAGTATTACATATATTTAGACTTAGAAAATGGGTTAACTAATAGGGTAAAACTGATACTCTGCAAGTAATCTGTTGAAATATAATTATACCAACTATTCACCATATGTAACCGAGTATTGATAAAAGGTAAAAAAGAATATATTTTAAATAAAAATTTTTAGAACACAATATATAATTGATTTGTTAAAGTGTTGATGATTTCATCTAAACTCAAATACTGCTGGAAATTATTGGTATAACTTTTTATTTTCTTTTAATTTTATTTTTATGGACAAAATATATTCATAAGATAATTTAATACACCTATAGTAATATATTATTCTATTGCTCCCACTGCCATTTCTAAACCTTTTCGACTAATTATTGAATATTTATTTTCAGGATGGGTCAGTGGATGCTGAAAGAAGTAATGTAACTGATCTTGTTGCACAGTGTGATCCGTCCGGAAAGCGGACAATTTTTGTTTTGACAAAAGTCGACATGGCCGAAGAAAATTTGACTGATCCAAATAGGGTGAGTACAATCAATGTGACACATTATTATTATCTTGCATTCCGTAAGAATGAATGAAGGTTTTTGGCGTATTATGAATAGTAAAATAATATCTGATTTTGGTTATATCTTTCAGATTAGGAAAATTTTATCAGGGAAGCTATTTCCCATGAAAGCCCTTGGATATTTTGCAGTCGTAACAGGGCGTGGTCACAAGGATGATTCTATACAAACAATTCGAGACTATGAAGAAAAGTTCTTCCGTAATTCAAAATTATTCAAGTAAGTATTTTCAATCGAAAATAATGTATTATTGCTAGCGTCATTAAATCTGGTCATTTGTATAATATTGAATAAATAACTTATAATACATATTATGTACATTTATTTAGCAAATCTTCATTTGTTTCAGGGATGGACTCATAATGTCTAGCCAAGTTACAACTCGAAATTTATCACTGGCTGTTGCCGAGTGTTTTTGGAAGATGGTTCATGCTTCAGTCGAACAGCAAGCTGACGCATTCAAAGCCACTCGTTTTAATCTGGAGACTGAATGGAAAAATAATTTTCCTAGGTAACAAATCATTGTTTTTTTTTTTCATAGTTAGATAACCATTTAAATCCATCAAATGTAATTTATTATTTGAAAATTTTTGTGAAAAACATAAATTGGTATCTTAAAATTGTAATGTTGTTTTGGTATAATTGAAAAATCCCTTAATATTGAGTGTGCCGATATTTCAGGCAACCTGCAATTTAGTGTGCAGCATGCATGAGAAGATGCTGTATAAAACAAAAATGCAGACACTCACCAGCTGTAGTTACATGTCTAAGATTGTCTTGAGAGTTTTCAATGTTAAAACCAAAATTATTCAAAAATGCTCACAATATCTAAAATGCACTTGACGATAAGATGTAGAGGTTTCTTGTTGTTTCACATTATTAAAGGCCACATTGAATAAATTGGGAGAATTTATGCTACTGTTACTAATAATTATTCCTTTATTCAGACTGCGAGAGCTTGACCGTGATGAATTATTTGAACGGGCTCGTGGAGAAATTTTAGACGAAAGCATCAACTTGTCCATGGTACCCCCAAAAAAATGGGAAGAGAAACTTATAAACCGATTGTGGGAAACCACCAGTACTCATGTCTTTGAGAATATTTATCTACCGGCAGCTATGACACCAAACAGTAGTAAGTATAAATTATTCTTTTAGTTCATTCTATTATGTCTATTCTTCATGGTTTTTCCAATGCTTTTTTAGATAACCTAAGCCTATCAATATGATAAAAATAGTATAGTACAGTAGAAACTCAATATAATGGACAAATTTTCCAGTCAAATGTGAAAATAGTTAAAAAGATCTTGTCAATGTTGAATATGCTTAAAGCCAAGTATGGCTTATAAACAATCTAGCAATTTCGAATTCAAAAATTTAAAGACTTATTCATTTTAAAAAATCATATATTTATATTTATTGAAATAATTTTTCAAACAAAAAATGTTCAGAAGCATATATATCCAAGAAACAAAGAGAATCATTCAGATTTGTGCTGCAAACATACATAAACAAGTCAACTAGAACCATAGCTATCAATAAATTAAAAGTATTAACACACTTAGTTTATTAGATCCTGAAAATTTCAAATTATTTGCACTGGTAGGCCGGGCAACAATAAAATCATTCTTGAGAACTATTGGTTATTTGAAAATTAGTGTACTTATGAATCATTACTAAATTTAAAGGCATAAGTTCTCACAGAGACATTTAAAATTGCTCTGTTCCATAAATTATCCATACAATAATAAAGTTATATTTTTATAATTTTTACAGCAAAAAATCGTAAATTATTTGTGAGAAATATACTTCGTCTATGTTAGTTAGTGATGCATCATTTCATTTATTTTTCAGACACCTTTAACACAACTGTTGATATCAAACTGAAGCAGTGGGCTGAAGGTTCTCTTCCTAACAAGTAAGAATCTTTTTAATTTATTTAGTTAATATCAGATAATTGCCTTGACAAATTAAAATTTTATAGATTAGTAGATAAAGAAAGCATTGATTATTTGAAAATACTTTCTTTCAATTGCAACATTCAACATGTACAGTCAAAAAATACATCTACATATGACCCCAGTTAAAAATATAATTCAGTAGACATTTTGTCTGTCCTCTGTTAATAACTTCACTATTAGTATAGAATGTATTTTTACTAATTATGACTGTTTGAAATATTGTAATTAGGTATTTTGTATTACATCTTTCATATTCTCATGAAAATATTTTATATTCATTTAAATTGCAGATCCGTAGAATGCGGGTGGGAAACCCTTCAGTCAGAGTTCAAAGATTTCATCCAAAAAGCAAAATTGTCTACAGATCATGACATTATCTTTGATAAACTTAAAACAGCTGTCATTGATGAAGCAATGAATAAGTAAGATAATTTATAATATTTAATAATTACATAAATAGTTTTATAATCTCGTTAATAAAATTTTCAATCATCAATTGAGTATACTTAATTTATTAATTTTTTTATTTAATTTTATTAATTATTTACATAATAATAGACACAGCTGGGAGGACAAGGCAATGGAAATGGTACGAGTATTGCAGTTGAATGCTCTGCAAGATCGGGCTGTGAATGGAAAGCGTGATTGGGACGAAGCTGTTAATTTCTTGGAGACATCCATTCAGGATACATTAAAACGTACTGAAGATACACTAAAACAAATGATGGGACCTTCATTTATGGAAAAGTAAATAATTTTCCGTAACAAAGTTACATTTTACTTTTATTCTATAGGCAAGAGTATTGCTTTACGACAATTTTTTTAAAATTATTATTATAATTATTCTATCTTCGCATTCCAACATGGAGCATATAGATCTACATAGTGTGAAGATATCCACTCCGAAAGTGGAGTATATGGACCTCCGCAATGTGAAGAAGTCTGGACAGAATATTTTTCACAAGAATCGTTTGTCAGACAATTACTCAACCCAATGGGGATCCAGTCCTGCATTTTCGGATTTTTTTCGACAAATTGGTAATCGAACCCACATTCCCCGGATTGCTAGGTGCGCACGCTGCAAACTAAGCCACCGGGGAGACGAAGACAATAACTGAAGGAATGCATGTTACGGTTGTGTTGTGAAATATATAACATCTAAATATATCTTATATTACAGAATACTCTTTCTTAATTTCAGATGGTGTAAATGGCAGTATACTTCTGAAGATCAAAGTAAACGCAACGCCGTACGTATTGAACTAGAAGGCCTCTTACGTAATCAGAAGGCTAGTATAAATGCAGATTCTGGCAGACATGCCCCAACACTATCTTATGAAGAGATAGCTGCTGTTCGTAAAAATCTGCAGCACAAAGAACTGGATGTAGACTCAGACTATATAAGGGATACATGGCACCCAGTCTATAGAAAATTTTTCTTGAAACAGGCTTTAGCTCGTGCTTCCGACTGCAGAAAGGGATATTATCTCTATCACCAACAAGGATTAGATGGAGATATGGAATGTTGTGATGTTATTTTGTTCTGGAGAATTCAACAGATGATGAGAGTGACGGCAAATGCTCTTAGACAACAAATTATGAATAGGGAAGCTCATAGATTTGATAAGGAACTCAAGGATGTCTTGGAAGATTTTGGCCAAGATGCTGATAAGAAGAAGCAGCTTTTAACAGGACGGCGCGTCACATTAGCTGAAGATCTCAGTAAGTAACAAAAATAACTTGTAAATTATTACTTATTAGTATGATTATATGTTAATAAGATAAGAAGATCTCCACATTGTGTAGATCCATATCCTCCACTTTCAGAAGAACAGGGTAAATTTTAGTAATTCTCTGCTTCTAAATTTAGCAAGATCTATCTGAAAAAATCTGCTACCAAAAATTAACAAAATGTGTTTTGGCTATACAGCAGAACTTCGATATAACGGACAAAATTTCAGGTGAAATATGAAAATCATCAAAATTATCATGTTAATGTTGAACATGTTTACCGGCTTACTGCGGATGTAACGGGTTCATGTCAGAGCATGACTCATCCAATACGCGTCAAGCACGGTGTTGAGTTTTTGTGCCGCAGACAAGTAGTTAAAGCCAAGTGTCACGCTTGCAAACAGTGTTCTGCACTTGATAGCCATCATGTCATACCTCTCGCACTCGAATTCAAAAATTGAAAGAATGAAAATATATTTTAAAAATCATATCTTTTTATATCATGTAAGTATTCCAAAAAACAAAGCAAACCATTCATATTTGTGTTGGCAATCTATGAGGAACTAAAACAAATTAAGAATTTTACTCCCATAATTAAAACGTCATTAAATAAGTCAAAAAATGCTCTAGACTCAAGGCGTTCGTTGCATTTGCATGCTGGTTATTTTAGCAAAATACTCAAAAATAATAATAATGTACGAACCCCTGCTGGCTTACCCCGTCCCTGATAATGTCATTCCTTTCCATCAAGTCCGACTTTCAATGGTTCTTAGATTAGATTAGATTATAGGCAATTAGATAAATAATAAATTTATCGTATTTATTGTAATTTTTCAAAATTTTCTTTGCCAACTGTAATTAGTTACCGAATATATAAAATAAGTAAATACAGCGGATAATTTGATGTTGGATGATATTATGATATATCGATCTAGTAGCTAGCAAAGAGGTTGTATTTTTTTAATTTGAAATTATTTACAATGGTTTGATACATATAAATAAGTTATATACATCTGTAAACTAAACCACTATCATAAAAAATTGTCTTTGGAAAAATATAGCAACAGGACACATGATGGCTTAATTGTTTAGTAGGTCACTAAATTTAACTCACTAAAATCTCAGATCTTATAAGTTTATTTTTTTAAAACACATTGTTTAATCATGTAGTGCCAATTTTTCAACCTGAGAACTCTTCAAACTTCGAACACAATTTTGAATGGTGTGATATTTCTACTAGGCGGTTAAATATGTAATTATAATTTACAATCCGACAACTGTCCAGATCCACAGGTGTTTTCCCCTTAAAACCACGTTTTTTAAATTGATAGAGAGGGAGTAGTAAATTAATAATATAATAGATAAAAATGTAAAGTTAAATACGTTATTTCATCGAAATGATACACAAGTTGTAAGAAATTTTAGTCTGTTAAACGGTTTGAGAATCTGTAGCCATTTTTTTTTGTCCCATCCTCTCAACTTACTGTAATTGAATCAAAGTCACCACTCCACACGAGTTTTGGTATTTTTAAATGTTTGATTACCTCAATCTATATTTCTAGCAATGCTTATGATAATAAAATGTGTTTAGTTTTATTTAGGATTGGTTTGATGGTCGGTTGTAATAAGTGATATTGACTGGGATAGTAGTTCTTCTCATTTTTTATTATCAGTAAATAGATATTTCATTCCAAGATTGTTATGTTTTGGTGATGTTTTGAACTTAATCAATATAATATATGAACGCAATAAAACAATAGGCGTACCTTCCCATGATCATTTTACATGTTTTCCCTAGAGGACGATGAACGGGTCGCTTTCTGAACTTTTTGCCCATAATTGCACCGTAAATAATAGAATATACTTAAAAAATAGAACTGATGTTTTTCATATCTCCATTAGAAGAGCAATAAGTCGAAATGAAAGAAGTTTAAATTAGACAGCAGGCAGGACTTCAAGCTCAAGATTGTTTGCTTGTCGATTAAATAAATTAATGAATGTCAACCGGAAGTGGCAACCCTTATGTCTCTATGTATTTGCATCATAAAAATGACCATAGTATGTAAAAAATCGGAGCAATTTTAAGAAACAAATGGATGCTCTCACTCCATCTGGATAAACTCGCAATTGATAATTTTGACAGGATTCGTAATAGACGTTGCATGGGTCGATTCAAATTAAATTAGTTCTAGGTGGAATTAAAAAAAAAAAATGAAAAGAATAAGCTTTAAAAAGGACCATACTATCAAAAAAATATATTGGAAAATACAGAATAAATAGATTTAAATATAAGAGATATATCAAAATGTCATATATTCATGAGGGAAAAGTGGTCATTTATTTACAAAAATTTAAAAAGTGTGATGCATCAATTAAATGGTTTGTTTTTTAATATTGTCACAAAATAATTTCGTTTAAAAATCAATGATTTATGCCCTAAAACGTAAACGACGTAAGAGGTGTTTTGGTGATTCAACGTGGCCAATTACGCATTATTTATACAGATTTATTGAGTTTTTCACTATTTTTTTTATATTTTGGAAATGGAAGGATTCAACCCTCTTACGTGTACATATTTATGAATCATTGCTAAATGGAAAGGCAAAACGTCTCCCCAATGCTCATATTTAAAATTTCCCTGGTTCATAAATTATGTTTACAATAATAAAGTTATATTTTTTGTATGTAGTCTGTACAGCAAAAAATCCAAAACTAATTCTATAATATATTATTATAATTCTGTGGATAGTTAATGATAATGCCCAAAGAGCATTCTTATGTAAAACTTTCTGAGGTAATAAATGTATTACGTTTAGTTCCATTTTAAGCCATAAATATGATGAGGACTTTCGGCTTCAAGGGACACCCCCTCACCTGCACTAGTCCATTATATCGAGGTTTTACTGTATTATTATCCTTTACAACTTTATCATTTTAAATACTGAAAAAATTAACATGCATCCTATATTATACACAATATTATATATTTGAGAAACATCACTTCAAAAAATATATGTATCTGTGAAAGTCTTGATTTTATGTATATCCTAATTTTTTTCCAGAACGTGTGCGACAGATACAAGAAAAATTGGAAGAATTTATTGCTGCTCTCAATAAAGAGAAGTAAAATATTAATTACCATTTCTACTAGGTAACATACGGGCTACTATTGGGATTCTCCTTAATTATTGGTTGGTAGCCATTTTGATTCCATCATTTGGCCCATGCTCTAAATATGTACGCAAAAAACAACATGATTGTATTTTGTTACAACTACAGAATTCAAACCTATAGGATAATTAATAACTTTCACGAATTGAACCTATAACAGTGATAGGAGTTGATTTTATGTAAACATATTTTTTTATTACATTAAGTTTATACTGGGTTTTCATTGAGACATACTTTAATTTCTTAAATTATAAATATTGGTTAATGTACTACTCAAATGATATTACTTATTTTACTATTGACTGACTGTCTGGGCAAAAGACGTTATTATATCCAATTGATTTTTGCACATTTAAATACTTAACTATTGGCTTAACGTCCATATGATACACATTGTAGAAAAAATCAGTCTGACATGAGGGTAGTTTAATATTTTTTTGATATTAATCCGTGTAAATCATTTAAAACGAAAAAATATTCTAGCAGTATTTATAATAACAATATTTGATTTTGTACATGTATTTAATTTTTTTATTTTCATTTGAGAATGGAAAATTCGATTCCACGAAGATTTATATTAATTTACTGATTATTGTATACAATGACTGGTCTTCAGCCAGTTGCTTTCCTATTGGGTATCCATGTCCTCTGCCTAATTGCACCCCCTCTTTGTAATTATACTGTGTCTTTTAAGAAAAATCTTTTTGAATAAAATATGAGACTAGATAATACTAAGTCATTCCACCAAGGGTAAATGCAATAAAAGTGATTTTAACATTTAAAGAATATTACTTTAAATTATGCATCCTATAAAAGCTGTTTTGTGTGGCTATGTCTTTATTTCTAAACACAGTCAATGTCGAATGGTCTCATTTTATTTCCATTATAAATTTGCTTGTATAAATCATTAAACATATAATTTTTCATTCTACTATTACATTACATCAAACTTAATGAGTTACATCATTGCTGTGTTAGTTGTAAGGTACTACTTTGAGATAGTATATTATAATGAATTATTTTAATACTTGTGTAGTATAATGTAAAATATTAGGCATTATTTTCAGTCATAAAAGTAATTTATTAATTAATTAGTGATTTATAGTATATGCTTTCATAATAATATTATTGAAAGAATATAGATATTCTATGTACAACAAAGAAAATTATCTTATCGAAAAAATTTCAAATCTAAATATAATAAATTTTCATCAGTCATTTTAGATGCAAAACATCTATTTATTTATCATTTGTCTATTATAGTCTTCACTCATCCTTAATTTTTGGAAATAAAGGATTTTTTAAAAGTAATATTAGTACTTCAAAATCTAATGTTAAATTTTCATTAATTGATTTTTTGTAGTATTATTTTTAAATATTTAATGAAGAAATACTCACAAATTCACGAAGAATAGTACTTTTGTGATATAGCTTAATATTTTCTTTTATATAAACTATTTAGTGTTTTATATTTTTCTTGCTAATTAATTAAAGCTGGCTATCCGATATCATAATTATATTGTTGCAATAATTTTAAATGTTTGTCTTTTTGATAGATAAAAATATAAAATTATTAATATCATATTGTCATATAATACCAAACTACAACAACATAAAATATAATATTTACTAAATATTAATTATGTAATACTAATAACAACAAGTCTCATGATTTCTATTTTACACTGAATTGATTACTTCAGTGTTTTGTTTTTGTTCGTACATCTTGTTACATAATTATTTACTTAAGAAAAATATTTGAAATTTAAAGCACGCAGAAATAATAACGGGGCAGCTTAGTATATGTAAATATAGTAGCCATTGTTTTTTAAAGATTGGTCTTGATTTTTCGACTTAGTTTATTCAGAGAATGATATTTTCAATTGTTCTAATTCATTGGAATTCTTTTAATGAACATTCCGATGAATTGATTATGTTATGCAAACTTTCAACACATTTTTTACATGTCTTATGTAAATATTAGATATTATTTCATAAAACTTGAAAATTGAAAGGAAATTTAAAAGAAACTGCATAATATTTTTATTGTGAATTTAAATTGTAAATATAGATATTTTAAGGCACTAGTCGACTGTCATATTTCTGATGTATTTGGCGATGTTTATATGTTCCTTTGTATCATCAAATAATCAAAATTTAACCTTCATTAAACTTCAAAAGTGCTTAAGAAAATTGCTACTCATATACAAACATTCAGACTAGTTGAAAATACAAGCACGATTATTTGTTTTTATTATGATGGAATCATTTAAATATCTTCAATAGAAATCCTTTAATTTATTATATTATCATCCCTTTATATATATTCTATTCTAGTGTCATTTAAACATACATAATCCTAATTATTTATAATGCAAATTTATATGAACAAATGGATAGTAATGTTTTATGCATGTAATAATCACAATTAATTAGTGTGATTTGTTACGCACAGCTGAATTGCTACTGCATCAGCACCGTAATATGTATTAGAATATTAATAAGATTGTATTATGCATTGTGACAGTAGCACATTTGCAATATTTGTTTGTTCATTTTATTCTGAAGATTTATTTTCTAAGGAATCATTCAATGCCAAAGTTTGAAGATATGTTTTATTTTAAATAAGGTGCTGTATTATTCTTGTAAATAAATTGTTATAGTTAAAATGTTTATCTTTTCATTTAAAATTCGGTTTATGGTTTATTTGTAATGTAAAATGATTATTTTGTTCCTCGCTCGATTAAAAAAACACTAAAAAAAATATGCTGTTTTATTTATGAATGTATTTATATTGGAGGCTGTCTTCTGAATTTGTACTATTTGCTATTTCACTTTTCAAAACTATATATTTTTATCAATGTCGCACAAATATGATTCTGTGCTTCAATGGTGATACTTTCGCTTCTCTTCAACACTTTCAACAGTGTTTTTGCATATCTCAAATGCTTAAGACAATAGAAAAAGACAGTGTCATTAAACTCTTTATCAGGAAAAAGAAGGACAAAAAATATAACAAAAACACCTTTCTATGTAATACGTTGCAACAACTTCATTACATTATATGTATGTACATGTTTTCATTGTGAAATAAAATATTTTCATGTTTTGTGTAGTTGCTTACAATAATTATTCCATGATATTTAATCTTAATATATAAAATCTAGTTTATGTGTGTATCTTTGTGTCAGATGTTTGATTGGTCGAAAACATTTTTCAATTCTAGCGTAGGATTGGTCGAAAATATG
>JAGVSQ010009054.1:0-13912 GCA_022683975.1 Rhyacophila evoluta | reverse complement strand
CTAAGCAGCTTAGGTACTAAGCGACAAGTTACTAAGCTCGTGTAAACATGGCATAACTCCTTGTTCGCCCCTATTAAAACGTAAAAAATCATTTAATGAAACAACGTTTGCCGAATCGGCACTGCATAAAACTATATTGTGAAATATAATTTTAACTTAACGATATAAAAATACTGTTTGGAAAAATGATAACGTTTCTTTAAATCTAAACGTAAAACATGATCATTTTGTTTATTAAAAATACCAAATCCTTTTCATGATGAGCAAAATAACTGACAGTATGAAGACGTTAGATTTTTTAAATTCATTTCAGTCTTTTTATAAGATTTAAAAGTCGTATATTCGATATACATATTAAATCATATCTTGTGAATATGGAAAAAAATGTTATATGAATATGATAAAATTTAATTAAAATAAAAAAATTATTTAATCAGTATAACATCATTTCAACAAAACTAATTTACAATAATTGTTAATCAGATAATAATTATTATCACCTCAATAATCGAGCTAGTAAACGCACGTTATTTTATAAAACTATGAAAAAAATCATTACTTTTTAAAGACAGCATTGCGCTTAAAAACATAAAATGGATGGCTTACTGGATTTACTGATTGGCTGATAACCAATGTTCGTGAAAATCATAAATGTCAAAATAAATATTTATACTCTGGATATTTATTATAATAATATGCCCTACACCCTAAAACGGACATAATAAAATAATGACATTAATGAATACTGTGTAATATACGTATAATAGAAATATCTATTGCACAAATATGATGAAATATTTGAAGATATTAAAAAAGTATTAAAAATAATGATACGGTTGAAGTAAAATGAAACTGATAATCAATTAAAATGATTATTCCCACGATGCTTTCAACGACTTATTAAATGACTACTCACTAAATGAAACTATAAAAATATTATCTCACTAAAAACTTAACATGATAGTTGAAATTCTTTAATTGCCTTTAATTACCTTAAAAAGATAATAACGATGCACGTTGCAACTCTGTACTTCCTTTTATAATAAACATTAAAAAGTGGAATGTCTATAACTGGATTGAACTCTCACGAACATTACAATACACCTATCAGTAGGGTGAAGACCCTACTGATAATACTATCTATGGTAGTTTCAACCATTAACATTTTTTTATATTAAATATACTTAGTAAATGGCAGATGAGAAATATAGCATCAGTGGCGTTCGCAGTCATAAAATTATAAATAATTCATAAAAATTATCTCGTCACAAATATACTACGCTATTTTTACGTACCTCTCGTATTACCCGATGTGCTCATTTTCCATTATTATGTAGCAGGCATTCTTAAAATTAATTTATTCAAAATAATTTTATGAACCCTATCCGTATTATAATGCTTTTCCGAATCACAAAAAGCCTTTAAAATCCTACACCTCCATAATGACAGATCGATATTTATAATCACATGATATCTAAAAATAAATAAAGCACCAGAGCGACAAACATAAAGTGCATTATAAATGAATAATCCAAAATGGACTAAACCCAACTTTTTACGACTTGAAATTCTAAAATATCTAGATACTGATATCAATGATAAAATGAATAACATGGAATGTTACGCTTACACCTGAGCACATTGCAAAAAAAAACTGGCGACAAATTTAATGAAAAACAAATGAGATTTCATAAAAATAATGTTCTGAGGGAAATGACCATGACTTATGGTGTGTGTATTTATAAAAAAAATCAAACAAATATGTACAATACGACGACGTACCTTGATAAATCATTTTTCACGAAGGAAATTCTCCATCCACCCGCCCCGTTCTTACACCGGGTCTTAAATTAGGCGTATCGTGGAACTCTGGTGTCGAAAAGCGATATACTTTATTCAACGGTAATGTCATTGAAAGGGAGAAATAGAGACTTATTAGGTCAAACGACTACGTAAAATGTGTTCCACATTATTTTTTTTATAGAACTTGAACTCACGACATTCTTTGCTGAACAACTTACAACCGCATATTTATCAACTCGGCTACCGAGACGACAAAATCATACACAATGAAGTGTGCGATTTGATATAGTTGATCATATAATACTTTAGTAAACTAAAACGCCTTTCTGTAATACGAATATAAATAAAATGAAATAGCGCATTATCAATAATAATAGAAAATAATTAATAATAATCATTCAGTACTATCATAATAGGGAAAACAGTAGCCCATCTCTCAAAACGCCACTGGCAATTTTGCATGCGTAATGGGCATAATGGTTCATATCCTGCACTCGCGACATTCCGATGTAAAGATAAATAAATAAATTTAATATTCAGTATCTTGTCTTGAATAATAAAATAAGCAAGATGTTGCCGCGAACGCTGTTAACATGCGAGCTATTAATTTTGCTTTTTCCAAGATGCGTAGGTACTTACATAATTATTGTTTTGAACGCCTACTTATGAAGGTGCTTTGCCATCGGTTTTATAACACATTTTTTTATTTTATTGCTTCATTAAATATACATATTTTATCTTTTAAATACCGGGCGGCCATACCAACTCGATGAGTTCTGGTTATGCTTTCTCTGGTGTGATTTTACAATCTCAAATGAAGACTACTTTAAAATAAACTAAAATGAATCTCTGCAATACTCTTCTCGGTCCTCATATATTTTTTTCACGTGAATCTTCATATTTTAAAAAAGCAGACCTTAAAAAAGGTTTCTGCGATCTTAAGTGATGATGGCATGTTTCAAGTAATATACAACAACGAACTGTATACCCTGTGCAGTGGTTCCTAAATCATCTCACATTTCTAAATCGTGCAACTTCGTTAGGCAAACCATATTTCAAGAGCAGATGGCAACCAAAATCATCAGTAAGAAAAATAGGGTTCAAAAGAGTAAAACTGAGATGGTGGAGACGAAAAGTGTGATACGAAAAAAACACAACATCTCAGACTAATCTCAGGCAATGGAGATAATTTGTGGGAGAGGGTCGGAACATTTCCGCATTACAGTAGAACAGTCATTTCCCGATGCAGCAAAGACTCACACTGAGTTATAGTTCTGTGGGTAATATTAATGCAAGATTTCATCCAACTTTTAGATTTACATATTTTCATAACACACGGATTAACATTGAGATAGCATACAGAAATTTGATACAGATACTCTTATTTGTACTTTCAATATTTTCGAACTGTCCTCCAACATTACAAAAAAAAAAAAATTATGTTTGATTTAACATACCAGATATTATAAATAACACTTATATATAATTAGGTTATTCTTCCCAAAAGTATAGGAAGTATATTGATATCGCAAGAATCTTTCAGAAATCATTACTTCTAGGCAATCTTTTCGCACATTTTGGTCGATGATCTGCATAAAACTCAAATGAATAGTATTTTTAAATACACAAAAGTCAAATACTTACTTATAGGTCATTAATTTAAGCCGTTTAAAAATGACAAATACAACAATAATAATAATTATAGAAATATCATTTAATACAGTCATGATAACGGTCTTTTCTTGGATATTATATTTTATTTTAAAATTAAACACCCCAAGACGTGACAAGTTCTTGCACTGGCAGTAACCAATTTACATAATATCGCATACCGCATCGCATGTTATTAAACAACTATTTCATAATTACATATTTACAAGAAGCCGCAACAACTTGTGAAGTATCATACATGAATATTACGTATAAAACATTCATAATAAACAAATATTATTTATCAACCTAAAAATTTTAGATCAATTTCCCGTGAACAGCGTAAATATTGTAAAAGAAAATCTTGCAGGTATGTGTGTTATTTTGTGACTGATCGGGAACTTAACTTCCGCTTAAAAATAATTTCACAATGTGAAGTCGTTAAACCAGACTTAGACAAGTGTCACCGATGCCTCAATAGTCTCAACTACCTGTCCGACCTGCTTCGTATTCAAGCCAACTGGATTCTAACATCTGAATGAATGTTAACGAATGTATTCAGTGGAGATACTCGATTCTGACATAATTTGAGAAGATTTTATAT
This sequence comes from Rhyacophila evoluta, assembly GCA_022683975.1. Taxonomy (NCBI): domain Eukaryota; kingdom Metazoa; phylum Arthropoda; class Insecta; order Trichoptera; family Rhyacophilidae; genus Rhyacophila; species Rhyacophila evoluta. The sequence goes on along the minus strand of JAGVSQ010009054.1, from coordinate 9,855 downwards.
CAGAAGAGAATCTTACAGGCTCATATATTTTATATAACATACTTAATTTACGAATCGGATACGGAAGAAGATTGAGGAATCAAAGCTCCAGAATAATAATATCAGTCTGGAGTTATTATCTGCTATGTTGAATGCAGCTCAGTCATATTTGTTGTATGATTTTATAAGATTGATTCTTTTATGTAAGTGACACTTTTTGTATTGATATTATTAGTGAATCTTGTTCTATCCGCTTAGTTTCTAATAGATTCAATAATTTGCTCTACATATTAAAATGAATTTCGGCTTCTTTCGCTCAGAAACTTTTTCATCTGTGATTTATTTTCAAGTTTTGTTCGTACATTACGTGTAGGTACGTATTCAATTTTTAGCCAACATGAAATATGAATTATGTCAACTGATATGATATGCATACATATTTAAATATTATGTAATAGTAAAGCGACTGCCTCCTACATTACATAGGCAATATAATATCTGATCAAGTGTGCAATAATGCATTTCTGCCAACGTTCGACCCACTATGTATATGTACAGGTGCATCCAATTGATTGTGTAATATAACAATACGCATTACACTTTAAAATAAATTAAACCGAACGGCGCAGTATCTCTCAAAAACTAAACATTACTGATGAATCACCTGTACCCTTTTCGATTCTTAAAAACCACCAACAAAGATAATTTACTGTCCACTAATATTGACAGAAATAATAATTATGATGTTTATTTAATCATCTACAAGAGGGTATCTTTAATAAGTTTTTTTTGCTTAACTCAAAGTTTTTCTTTTTGGTCTATGGTATGTATTCGTATTTTTATATTTATCCAAACCCACATGGCTAGCCATGATTTTATTATTCATCTCAGTAAGTATACATTATAGTAATTATTTTTCCAATTGAAGCCAAGCGAATGAGTTGATTTTATCTTTCACACGTTTGCCTACGATGTTCATTATAATAAACTTCTGTGCCAACAGTGTCAATGTCATCTTACGTACTAGTGTAAAATTAAATCCCACTCGAATATATATACGTGGGATACTTAGATTATGTTTAAGGAATCTATTATTATTATTTAACAGTCGAAACAACACACGAATACCAAATAAGTTAGTGATTCTTAGGCCGCCTCCAGGCTTTATTTTTAAAATATGGATATTGAAGAAGAGTGCACGAGGAAAATCATGAGTGTCGCTTTCATATTTAGCATATATTATATTTTTATTTGCGTAGCCTTCACACATCAAACAAAAATAAAAAAACGTCAAAAAGATTAAAATAAAATATACAATACACAAATATGCGTAAACTTTGTAAAAAAAAATATAGGCCGCCATAGAGAGGAAATATATGAAATCAAATGAACTTCCCCTAACTGGTAAGTAGTTCAAAATTAGCTCAATGTCCTGCACAGGTTTTGCAACCTAACTAACACCAAGCTTACATTTAAGTTTTTGTGCAGCACTAATAATCTGACACTTTGGTTTGCTTGCACATTGTCGCATGACGCTTCATCAACTTTATCTATTATTATATATGTACATTTGAAATCGTCTACATGCATCTACATATCTTCGATATTCATTAATAAATTATGTTTTTACATTTTTCTAGATTGTATGATGACAACACTATAAAATTATAAGTCAAACTGAAGGTTATGAAGTATGTGGAGTGAGGAGATGGCAAAGTTCTTCGAATTTACGTGATTGTTTAATCTCCAATGCCGAGAATAGTAAAACTAGCTATGAAACATTTTCATTCAGTGAATAAATGCCGTATTATAATTATGTAAAATCTTAGAATTAATGCAAGAAAACACCTAAAATATAAAATAAAACCATAATACACCATACACGGTGTAAATAAAATTTCAAGCATTTATTTGGTTCGCATATTTGAACGTGGCTGTCCTACTCACATGCGATTTTAGAAAATGGGAAATTCAAGGAACGTGGACAAAAAATGTAAGGATAATACTCAGGGGTGTACAAAAACAAAAATGAACGAATAAAGACTTTTAAATCAATGCGACAATGCTTATCATTTGACCACAGTAGCAAATTTTTACAGCTAGTTTTTTTTTAAATCTACCTTTCTTAAAACTTTTCAATTTTAAAAATAGAATTCGAGAATATTTTTTGTTCTTTTATTTGTAAAAATATATTGTATCAAAAACATTTTTAAGTTTGGCATTATGGTCATAGATAATCTACTAGTATAGTATATATACATCTTACAGTATATGTTGTAAATATACTTCTTTCATAATATGTTTAGTTACCAGTTCATCTGCTGCTCTTGTATTGGTGATATTATATAAATGATAAATTAATAATTGTTTTCATTCGATGTACAATGCGGCTTAGATATTGTGGCGTCAGAGTATAGATATACGTTTATATAGATATAGTTTATGTACTACTAATATTATCTTCTTGATCTTATGTTAACATCGTCAGTGTTGTTTCCATTATAGCAAAGCATGATTGCACAATGATACTGATATTAAAATGTCACGCCAGGTGGACGCACATCTTTAACACCAGTCTAAGGAGCAATAGTATAACTACACTTTGGACTGAAAAAATGACGGTAAGTGGGTACAATAATTCCAATCAATGTATTCTATAGTCACCTCATATAATTATATAATTCATGAGATGCTTGCTTGAATGAGAATGCTTGACGTTCTATTTTTTTCTTCTTATTCCCCCTATATAAAAAGTAACCGAATGGTCAAAAATCGATTCTCTTAAAAAAATAATTTATCATAATCAGCTCTTATAATAATAACTTTTGAGTTACCATATTCCACTTGGAACAGTGATGGTATTGAGAATTTCTTATCGTATATTTTCTAACGATATACTTCGAAACATCTAAATCGTATTATTGTAAAAATATATTGATATTTATCTAAGAAAAAGATAAAATTCGTCAAACCCCTCCTGCTAGCTAACCGTGTGCACTCCACATTCTAGAATTTTTATAATCGACGGCTGGACCTTCACCAGAGCAAAGCAATATTTAAAACACGTTTTATGCCATAATAGGTGTCTACTTACATGGACATTTCATAGTATGTAGTATATATACTATGCAAATAAAATATATTCACTTTGGCCGTACGCTCAGGGACAGTTCGAAGAATTTTTATTATTTGAGACGTGAAATTTTATTTGCATTCTCTGCTATCTGTTTTCTCCAACATTCCCAACAAGTATTATTTGCATAAACATATTTTCTAAAAACTATGTTAATTTTAGTATTCATCTCATTGTATACGCACGGGTATTTTAAAATATAAATTCACCGCTATCATCCAGAGAAAACATGAAGTGAGTAGTAAAAAGGGTAAAGGCGATCAAAGATACCGTTTTATTTTATTTGTGACCAACCACTAATCGGACAAAGACGAGGGGGGGGGAGGTGAGGAAGTCACAAAATTACGAAAGATATATTATCACATACATAGTAAAAACAAAACCAAAAAATGTAATTAACCATATATTGTTTCCAAGTTTACAAAATCTTTCTACAGTAAAAAAAAATATGGTAAAAATGCATAATCTATACCTAAACATAACGAAATCTTGTAAACAACTAATTTTTTATCGCCTTAACCTTTCAATTTTTTCTTATTAATATCTATTACACCATAATAATTAGTCTCATTTTGTGTATTCAACAATATTCAATTCACCACGTACATGTAATTAAACCTTGAATACAGTAGTCTTTCGAAAACTCCATTAAAAGATGAACATAATGTTGTTAATTTTAAAAATACGACCGGCGTTTTGAGAAAACTATTACTGAAACAAAAAGATTCTTTTACGTCGATTTCAAATGCAGTTACAATTTTAATAATATGCCAATCACATAAAAATAACCAAAATAATATTTTAATTTTTGTCAAAAATTTCTGACGCTTTCCCTATAAGACGAGCATTAATTTTATGTGTGACGTAGCGACACAGAAGTAGGTTTTTCTAAGCTCGTAGATACCAGAAAACAGTTTCCTACTTTGCCGATGGCCCGCTGGCATAGAGAAGAGAAGAGTGCAGACGAACTGACGTCACACGGGGTCAGCTGGTCAAAATGTGTATTTCCTGTTCTGCACTCAAAATCAAGTCTTTTCCTTCAAAATCATCTGTATTTTATAGGAAAAGTTTAGTGGAAACAATTAGCAAAATGTAAAGCAATTCATAAATCCTCGTTTAAATCTATAAAATCACAAAGTGCCATGATATTTTAAGTGAATAAGTGCAAAAATAGTTATCTCGGTACGCTCGGTACCCTAAACGAATATTATACAGCTGAATGACTTTGTTTATTAAAATAATTAATAATCAAATCGAATATATGGTAAGTAATTACTCTAGTTATAATATTCAGTTGATTTTATACATGCAAATATTTCCTGAAACAGTGACCTTTGAACTCATTTATCGTTGTATGCTTTAGTGGGATACAAATGAAATTGCGGAAGTTTTATCGATTTCATTATAACCTAACTTACTACGGTAGAGTAAAGAACCGTTCAATCATCTTCACGCGAAACTTTATAATGGTACATATTTATGTATGCGACATAATTTTATATTTCAATGATGATTGTGTAACGTGGGTAATATTTAATTCCGACAAATCAATATAAATTTAGTATAGATTTTATTTCCAAAAATACGTATGTAGCTACTCGCGTACATTCTAGATTCAGATTTACATAAGCTGTCACTTTTTTCATAAAATTTTAATTTCCAATTTATTTACGCCTCCCGTTTTAGTTACTTTGAGAATCGTTACTGACAAGATGACAGATGTCACGAATGTCACTTAAAAAACCGAATTCAAATAAATATTATATTTTAACCGATTAAGATAATAAACAAACAGTCAATAATTTTGATACAGATAACTATATTTTGAATTGGCCACTTAAGAGTTACCTGACATATCTTATCAGAACATGAGTGTGTATTATTTCTTATTCTTACAAATAAATATAAAGGAATAATTTTAAAATTCAAGTACTTCAAATTAATTATGTTTCATTTAGGGAAATATATTATAACATTCTCCTGCTAAGAGTTAACACCGCATAAGATTTAGAAGCGAATAGGATGTTTCAGTTATTTTTATTAAAATATACTAATTTTTTGCTGTCTAAATAAGTTCCACTAACACGGAATAATTGAAATACATGCTAAAATTTTTAATGAAATGCATTACCCAATTAAACAAAATTACTTTAAAAAAACTTCACAAAGTATAATTTTTTTCTCATTGATTCAATTGCAAATAAAGTAATAAATGTATTTATATAATTACAGAATTATCAAATTAGGATGCGGAAGTATCAGACGTTAGTCATCAAGAGTATATAATTTTCCTATCATCGAATAAGTAAATTATCATCCAATATGGCGGCCAACAGTCCTAACCCTTCATACACATGTGAAATTTGTGGCCTGGAAGGCTTCTCTGATGAGGAAATGAGAGCTCATACAGTTATGTATCACGTAGATGGACAAGCGACCTGTCCATTCTGTGATTTAACAGACTTATCTTCCGATGAAATGCTCATCCATGTCAACCAAGCTCATTTAGATTTTTTGACACCTGAGGCTGAACTTATGGTCTTCATAGATGACCAGAGCCCTGCGTAAGTATATAATATTACAAAACGATTTCAAGAAGCATGTTTAGAACTAACAAAACAAAAAGTTTTTGAAATATTACATAGGGAAAATGAGAGAAAAGGAAAAAAATTTAACAATCCTTTTCATATTTACATACATATGTGTGGTTTTATTTGGATACATATCGAGCTTTTTTTGGCAAATGATCGTAAGCGGCAATTTAGAGATTTTGGTTTTTTTTGTTAAATCAGTTTAAAATAGATATTCGCATGGACTGGCAAAAGATTGTAAGCAATGAAGTCAAAATCAATGCATTTTTTCATATTATCATATGATTTATGTTTTAAATTTTGTCGAAAAATCGACAAAAATGGCTCATATTTATTTTTCCCTTTTTTTCAAGTTGTCCTTGGTCCAGAATATACCTTAAATCAGAGTTTCCCAAAGTGTTCCGCAACGGAACACTTTGCAAACCCAGAAATTTTAACGGAATATTCTATTTATTTTCTTAGGTTGGGTAATTCCTACTAGTAAGAAGATCTTTAAATGCGTTGCAGTGTATAACACCTTTCCAAATTGTTGCGGAACATAGTCTGGGAAACCCTGTCTTAGATAGTTGAGAGACTTGACTGTCTTTTAGGTTAAAGATCATGAGTTATAAAAAATCTCATTCGTGTACAAAATCCCTGAATTATTTGTTTGTTCAGTATATAAATTGAATATTAGTTTTATTGAAAAAAATACAGTTGAATCAGATATATGAAGTTTGTTCCATAACAAAACATTACAACATCTCTCTTACAAGTTACATGGATAGCAAATAAAAACTAATTATTTGTAGATTTGACGAAGATTCGGATACAATATCAGATTGCCGCGGCTACAGCAATACACCCAATTCGATTCAAAATGGCTGGCATACGCCAACTAGCAATGGGCATGCTCCACCTGCTGTGAATAGCAAGACGAACCATTCACAGTATACTAATGGTTCCCGGAGTTCTAGTCAAACAAGTCTACTATCACAAAATAACAGTGAGAATGGGGTAAAACCAAAAAAGCACTCTAGTGCCCATACAACTAGAGAGCCAGTAGGATCTCATCATAGTAAAGAAGTGTCCCATTCCGCCAAAGGGTCTCGAGAGAATGCTTCTAGTAATAATCATAAGAGAAGTGAGAGTAGTTTGTCATTTGTATCAAAGGGAAAGAGTAAAATTAAATCAACTAGCAGACAAAGCTCTGTTGAGAGTGTTACATCGAATGGTCAAAATGGAACATCTAAGCACGGTGAGTGAGAAATTGATAATTGTAACAAAAGTTTTTTATCTCTCGGCACAACAAGGTACATCATATTTTGTTACAATAATGTTGAGATAAATTGAGTAAATATTATAATATTAATAAAAATATACTTTTTATTCACACTCATTTTTGACACTACAAAATGCCAAAAATGTCTAACATCATAATAAGTAACTGTCTATGAATCTATTATTGTCATAGCTTCTTCATTTTAACCGTTTAAAGAGTGAGTTTTTTCATAGAGCATTTCATTTTGATACATGTCGGTTGGTATACATGACAATATCCTAACTTTTTCAAAAATATCTAATCGTTGAATAATTGAAACAATCTATATTTTAATAAGAAATATCAGACGCAGAATTATGTCCATACTCAATTGGGCACGAACAGCGTTGGACATAATATTATGTCCACACTCCTTTAGAGATTAATGGATAAAATGTTTATTTTTCTTCGGACTCCTTATCAAAATTAAAATTTCTTTAAAAATTACATCATTTTCAGGTATAATCATAATTTTATAATTTAATAGCAAATTTTAACTGAATCAGTTTATAGCTTAAATGGTCGATCTATGCATTAATTGGCGGTGATAAAATTATTTTTATTATCAGTTTGATATATAATTAACTCCAAGATCTTTTATTTTACAGATACCAAAAATAATTCTGGTAACAACTCAGGAAGTGAATATGAACTGTCACCAGCAAGTAGTAAAGTAAGTTTAATATTATTACAAACACCACTTTTTTTTACTCAAACTAGATTTTCAACCGGTTGTATGCCATAAGCGTCAATGTATGCTCTATAATCCTGTGCACAGCAGGCCGTCCATGGAAAATACGCGTCTAAAGACACTGTACTTTAACACTCAATATTTAGCCAAGTTTCACAGTTTCAAATAATCCAATACTTTAAATACATAGTGACATCTCTTAGGACTACGGGAAAATATTAAGACATTTCATATACTTCTTAACATGTTTCCCAAAACAATGTATTTATTAGGTTTTAATTTTTCAAAAAAATTGCTGGCTCTCCGGGTCCTGCCATATGAATATCTTCCGGCATTTAAAAGTTTAATGAATTTTATCTTGCCGCTTTTCAGATTTCATTATCAAGTGCCGGACAAGGTTCTCCTCTGAGATCTCAACTTGCTTTAAAATTAAAAGCTAACACACCCAAGAAAATTAAGCCAGCTACCCCAAGTCCAGCTGTTATTCAGGTTTGAAACATTTTTCTTAATTATGTAGCTAATTATGGCTGACAGGTATGATCAAATAATTCTTCTTAACCTTTAAAAAACAAATTACCATAAAAATTTTATTGTTTACAGTGCCTCATGTGTCAATACACATCAGACTGTGCGCAGCGATTAGAAGAGCACATAAATCGCGCACATTTTGACCTGACCTCGCCATCATTAAATACTGCCAGTGCAGAAAGTGAAGCTCAACCCTCCAATCCAACTCTAGCTCTAACGCAGAGTCGATTACACTGTCCACTATGTGAAAGAACGTTTGCTGGAATTACAGATCTTGAATTACATGTCAATATTGAACATCGAGATATTTTGAGTCCGCAAAAGGTAACTAACTAATAGCTTATAATATTTTTATTTATTATTCAATAATATTCTTCAAGTTCTTTTTTTGCCAATGGGCAATAAAACTCAAATGAATACTTTTGAAAATCTCATTAAATAGTTATGAAAAATTTATGCCAAGTATTGTGTATGTAATACAAAACATAGGTACTACAGATACATGCTCTTTGCATGTTTAACCCTTTGCACTGCTTAATTATTTTTCTATTAAAGTAACCGAGATCAATCGCAATAATTCATTTTTTCCACTTTACGTGTTAAGCAAGGAATAAAGTTTTTAACAATAATTTTATTATTGTTTAAATTTTTTTAAAGCATGATGTATTCTTTTTGTGACTCAACACCCGTCTCCTTTCCTCGTCTAGGTCACGATCTTAGAAATACCTATATTTCTCGTAATTGTTACATTAAAAATAATATTGTACAACTGAAACCAAAAAATCATTCTAATAAAATATATCCTTTGCAAGATTTATATCAATTATTATAAAAAATAAAAAAAAAGGTTATGTCGAGTCCAAATTTTAATACTATAAAATATTTCAAATTCTTTTCAGGATGGTGCAACCGGTGGTGATAGTGCTTCTTGTCTACAAACAGCAGAATCCATGCTTGTGGAATCAAGTCCATCTCCTGGAGCCCTTGTGTGTCCGGTTTGCTGCCAGGCTTTGCCTAACTGTACTACCCAACAAGATATGGTATATATTAATTTTCAATATGTAATCAACCTCAATAAAGATATGTACTTATTTCGTGAAATAATTTCATTGTATTATAATAATTTACTAAACACAATAGTAATAAATATTGAAAAATCAAATTCATTATGTACACTTCTAAAAAAAAACAACAACTAGCAAACTTGCGAACTTACTAGGTAACATTTAATCCTTGTAAAAATAATACCGTAAAAAAATCTTTGTAAAAATAAAACCTTACACTGAGCTTTGAGAATAGACGCGTGGGTCGGTCACTGGAGTTGAGGTGGAATGACTTTATTTGGAACATAGGGATACATGAGCGCACGGGGCACCCCCCTGTCACCTTAAAATTCATGCAGCGGCACTGAAACTAGCTAGTGTGTATAAATAAACTGCACTGTCAACAACATGACTGCTGCTGCTTAGCAGTCGTTATCTTATTTAAAATATGTAACACAGATGTCATAGAGATATACTAAATGAAAATATTGAGAATTAAGCTTTTCAAATTCATTCAACTTTAAAATTCCTGTTTCATTAACACATAGCTTACAGGGTATGTTTTTTAAAAAATGTGACACACATGTATG
>JAGVSQ010009053.1:0-13912 GCA_022683975.1 Rhyacophila evoluta | reverse complement strand
GATGCGTCGTTTTTGAATTATTTTGTAAAAACTAGAAAACGCCCCATTTTAGGTTAGTTTTATCTACCTAGCTAATTAAGCTCACCTTGGCGGAGCTCGCATAAAACCCTTACCATGAATAAATATTGGTTTTCGTACTTTTTTGATCCCCAGCAACTGGCTTATAAGTCCACGTTGGAAACATACCTCCTCAATTATGTATAACAGTGATGTATTAACGGAATTCATCTGTAAATTATTAGTCATTATCTTGTTTAGTACAATTATACTTTCTAAAAATTACATAAAAAGTCAAAATTTTAAGGATTTAATCTTAAGTCGTAACCATTTTTTTACGTACTCGAATATCTGGCACGCATGCCATAGATTGCCACACCTATTATAGATCACTTCTAATGATTCGACAACTGTGTACTAAGTATACATATAGCGGAAAATTGAAAGTAATATTACACAATACAATAAAACCTGATGGAATAATAAAACGCCGTGTGATTTGTTCACTGTCAAAAAGGATTCGAGCTTATGCTGAAAATAAAAAGTTATACTTATTTATTGAAATATAATATCGAATATGGAAAGTACAAAGCACGTAAAAGCTCAAAAATGTCTACTTAATGATTTCGGGGCAAATTCTAAATATTAAATAGAACAACCTTAAAGTGCACGAAGACTAAAACTAGTGTTTTATTTACCCAATCTGATATTGATATAATGAGTTATTTAAGAAAATATAATAAAATTGATGTGGTAGATGTCCTTTTTTCTTGTGGAAAATTTGAGATGTCATCATTTTTTCAAACTTAAAGCTTAATACTAATTTGGCATTTGAAGCTTACGTCTTTTTGATAAAAAAAAACGTATTATGTCGTATGCATTGTGATTATCGAAATAAAACTATTTTTAAAAACTGAGGCTTGCATTCCTCTTCCTTTCCGCAGTGGATATGTTATAGTATGCATCATTTATTTTACAATGGATGTTAAAAGGTTTATTTTTTAAAAGAGAATAAATGATATTTTTTATACAAGTACCCGAGTGAGAATGCCAGATGAAGTTAATTAAAAATTCTTTCTTTACCCTTCGAATGCTAAATAACGATTACATATTAAAAAGCATCGATTTCCGTCATTATGTTAAGTATTACAGTAAGACATATAATATGCTTTAAAGTGTTATAGTACAAAGTTTTATTATCATAAATAGTAGTTTTTTCGCTGACCATCATCCAAGCCATCAGCGGAAAATAAAAATACCATTCATACCCTCCGGAGGCATCCGCAGTATGTGTCAAAGCCAGTCAGCGTTGCTATATGAATTTTAACGTAACAAATGGCTTCCTCGTCAGCACACTTATTTTTTAGTTCCTCACAATATTAAACTACCTCACCTCCAGTATTTGACGCAGGCATCTGTTTTCAAAACTCGAAATACGGTTTTTCTGAGGCTTTGTCAGGTACTTATTATTCATACGTAATAGCACCACTGGCAGAATGCATGCGCCAGTTAACTTGCATTCAGCTTGATCCGAGAAAACGTAATAATAATACCAATAACCATTTTAATTTTATATCATGTCTGCTCCATAAATGGAGCATACATATCACAGCGTGAAGATATTCACACCAGAAGCGGAAAATATCCGCAGTATTCTGACATATTTTTTACGAGAAGTGGCTGTTAAGTAATTGCGCAATTTATTTGGACATCTAGTCTTGTACTTTACGCTATATTAAAATCTTGTATCTCTAGGGATTGAATCCGCAATCTCCAGCTCTTAAGCATGCATGCTAATCTCTAGACTACCTAGAAGACAGCACAATATAATCACAATCACTATATATTTATTTTATTTACTATCGTCACAGAGAATAAATATATTGTTTTATAAAAATCTTCCATTACTTCTCTCTATCCCAAAACTGATTCAGTAATTGACTATTTTGCTGACTAGTACAAAAAATAAAACAACCAAAAAACAATATTCATCGTATAAAGAAAGAAATACTGTGAAGAGGCTTAATTTGTGGTACAATAAAACGAATCTCAAAGAACACGAGTAAAAATAATTGAGGGCTATAATTTATATTATATTTAGGACTACACGTGTTAAAGGATATTATTAATATCTCTGGGTTGCCAGAGACGTACTGTAATTAATTTATTTCAAATATTTTGCACGCGATATTTGATAATTAACATTAAATTAATTACCAACATTATAAACCAAATTATTAACGCAGTGTGATTCTTGTAATATGGGCCTGAAACAAATTATAGACGCCATTTAATCTGAAAATAAAATGTATTGTGGAAGAGATTTGGAGTTGGGTGCATTTGTATCGTAAACCCTTCACGTGCCTAAATATGTTTACGAATTTTTTTAATCTTTGACGTCATATATACTTAAATGACATTTTAACGTATACTAGTAATGCAGTTATAATGTATAACTACGAAGCCATGTTCTTATGTTTATTTTATACATGTTGTAGCATTACAAATAATGAGTTAAATACATTAATAAATATGATAACAAATACCTCTAATACCAAACAAAAATACAAAGAAAAACTTCACTGATAATGCATTTGATCCTATTTTTTTTATGTTACTATTAAATTAATCGATATGTTTAAATGTTGACATTGAAAAAAATACGGAATTTAATTTGTTGATATTGACTATCGAGAGTTTTTAATGTATCGAGATATTTCTTTGTCATAAGCTAAAGATAAATATACCGACTCTGGAAGGGAAAAAGGACTTAATCCTCAACTTTTCAAAATAGCTTTTATTCCATAATCTGAATTATACAACTTTATGCACGTTCCATCAATAGGATGTATGCTGAAAATGCCGAATTAGTGTATAAATTTAGCTTTTGAGTTTGAAAAAAGGATGACTTGTGAAAATTGCGATCAAGAAAAATGGCTTCCACCTAATCAATTTTATCGGTTTTTCTAAAATAAGTTATTAAATTAATATCATATTGAATAAATAAGCTACCAGTTTTGGTCTTCAGGCACTTTAAAATTGTTTATATGCAATGTTTTGACTTTGGGTCAAATCATCAAATAAACATTTTTTGTGCTTCCTGTAAAATTTGTTGTATGTGGCTTACGTTCTTTTTCCTTTCCACACACGAAGTGAATATAGTATTATAAATGAAAGAATATTGCCAATTCAGAGATCTATAGTATTGTTCCACGAGACGCGGGTGTTGATTACCACCGAGGGAGAGTGAGTTTAAATAAGTTTTATTTATTAAATTTATGAAATACGATTTGTCTTAAAAAAATTTTCGCTCATTAATAAAATTCTATCTGCCACCACTGAATTAGATTAAGAACTTCGCTCGATTGATTTTAATAATATCATGGTAAACAATTTAACTTTAAGCGCATTGACGCAAAAAAATTCGTTCCATTTTCAAATTAAACGAAAAACGTTCCAAATAGAAATTCAAATTTCAAAAAAAAAAAAAATGCTTCGGTGTTTTATTTCTTATTCACACTTGAATATAATGCTATACAATAATTAATTTTTTATATTACTGTTTTCAAATATTTTTTCTTCACGTTACCAAGATCGTGTTAAAGTAAAAACGACTTTCACTACTGAAATAACGACATAGAAAATCTCAAAAGACTTTCTAACAAAGAGACGTGGCTGATTGATCTGTTTTTACAAATTTCCTTCAGTCCACAGGTCATTAATTTTCAACATGTTCACGTTCATATTCTCTTGTCCTATCAACCTTTCACACACCATATAGCAGAGATATTCAGCATTCATCACAAAAACACTATTCTTATGGATGGATCAAGGGTGAGTGAACACATCAGTGGCTTTCGTGGGATCATCGTTAACGAATGGGTTAAGTAGCTTGAAATATGCGATTATTTATGATATTATTTTGTGCATTACTAAATTATACTTGCATCCTCAACGTTTGGTAACAGATATACAACATTATAGTAAAAAAAATGTAAAACAGAATTTAAAATAAAATATATTTCGCAAAACGACTTCAGTGGAAACGATTTTAAAAATTAAAATTATTTAACTATTTAGGTGCTATAATCCTCTTTCCAAATTTTACAATTTCAGCGTCAAAACATATTATTTATGATAGTTTTTGGTAAAAAGCATTCTCCTCGATAGTTCATGTTTCCTCAGTAGCGTAGTTAGTAGCATGCGCGCCTATAAACCCGGGGAAAGCGGATTCGATTCACTATCTGTCCGATATAAAAAATCTAAAAAAATGCAGGACTCTCTTTAATTACCATTGTATATCAAATTCCATATATTACTAGTGAATTAACAAATTTTCTATCTCCGGTATAGGAGAGGTTAGTGTGTGCGTGTCGCAATCTGGGGAGTGCCGGCTTGATTCTCGCATCTACCAGATTTTTAAAAATCTAAATATATAGGACCGGATGCTCATTGGGTTGAGCAATTGTCTAACAAAAAATTATCGTGAAAAATAGTTTATCAAGATGTCTTCACATTGCGGAGATTCATATACTCCACTTTCAGAGTGGATATCTTCACACTGTACTTTGGAAGCGAACATGGTATAAAAAAAGCATTGTCTTAAATAATATTATTTTTAATCCTTGGCTGCTATGACATTTTTGAAAATTTTAGAATCGCGAGAAATTAATGGCGAAGATCCATGTTTAGTTGTCATTGTTGAAAAAATACCATTTTTTGCATACATTGCAATATTTAAAAAAAAGCAAGACGTAAAGATAAGAAACAATCACTGTCATCACAAACAATGCTACGTAATCGTTTGTTATATAAATGACGCTTCACTTATAATGACAAAATTAAATGAAAACAATGACTCTTTCGTATCCAAGCAGTTCGTGACTGCGTGTTCGATTCTAGCAGCTGCTGTTTTTTTTTAATCCAAAACCTGAGACTGGACACTCAACGGGTTGATCAATCAATCCAACTATGTGATAGTAAGATGTATACTATTATATACAATATTAGGATAGGGTCTGCTTAACTTACTTGGTAGTCACTCTCTCCTTCATTCTCTGTTTTTTTTTTAAATCCTTTCTGTACTCTTTCTTAAAAATTTACAATTTACCTTTGTTTTTTTATGTGTTCTCTTTTAATACTTTTGTAAAAATCATATTTATGTCGTGCTGTAAACGTATTGAACTTATAATTTGTAATATTACAACATGTATAAAACAAATAAATAATTGTTTAAGATTTTTTTCTTATTTATTTAATAGTACAGCAGTGCATACATTACATACGACACTATAATAACAGATATCATATCGTATTTTTCACTAGGTCTTATTCTCTGAATAGACCTTATATTAAAACCATTCTTTGAATCATAGTAAGGCCTATTTTCAGGAAATGACGGTAGTAAAAATATGAACGTAAGATTAAACATACATTTTTAGAAATCTGTAAGTAGAAGGCTTTTGGAGTGAGGGCCACGAAAATTCGACATCTAACTCGGCCTTGATTTTTGATTAAAGTCATATATTTTCAAGCCCTAGTGTTTTCGTGACGTGATTTGCAACTTCTGCCGTCTTATATCCAGGGCGATGTACTATTTCCTCCAAGAAAGAATTTATTCATAGATTTTTCAGCGTCGCGACGTATGCATCAAAATCTAAATGTGCCACGCGTCATTACGTAGTTGACATTGATGTAATATCAGCTGAACATATAATATGTTCTAGTGAACTATGCATACTAAATTTTCATCTTCCTTCAACATTATTCCGTATTTATAAAGATATTTTTTACATAATAACACCATTTTTGTAGATATTTAATAAGATGTAATATGAAACAGCGACTTCTAAAATAATGCCATATTTTTTTAACATAAATAATTCTACGTCCGGGATAAACAGCCACGAAATAATAACATTTTTCAATGGAAAATTTTTTAGAGATAAATTTTAAATACTATATTTTCTCCGAAAGTGGAGCATATGGATCTCCGTAATGAAAAATATGTCCTGACAGACTAACACAGAACTGTGTACTTTTTCACGTTATATGTACATATATATGTATATTTCATCATGTTTGCTCCCAAAGTGGAGCAAACGGATCTACACATTGTGAAGATATCCACTCCGAAAGTGGAGTATATGGATATTCGCAATGTGAAGACGTCTTGACATATTATTTTCACGATAATTTTTTGTCAGATAATCGCTCAAGCCAATAGGCATCCAGTTCTGCATTTTTGGATTTTAAAAATCCGACATATAGAAAATCAAACCCGCATTTCCCGGATTGCTAGGCGCGGGCGCTACCAAATACGCTACCGGGGAGACGTGAATACAAACAAGACAATTTAAAAATTACATCGGGATCTGAGACTTTAATCTTCTTCTACCATATTCACTCCTTATACGGATGCCACGTGGCGCTTCCAGGAATCTGTGTCACTCAGGTCATACCAGCATCCCTTAATTCCACCGAGCAAGTTCTATGTACGCTGCACTTCCGCGTTCCTAATGAATTCATTTTATATGACCCCCAGTATCCGACGCAGGCATTTATTTTAAAAGCTCAGTATATGGTTTTTCTGAGTCTTTATTAGGTGCCATGATTTGCTACCGTATAGCAGCACTACCAGTATACATGTAACAATTTACTTTGTATGGACCGAGTACCGCCGCGCCACACAGACAGCTCGCATTGAGACCTACACCGCATAATATTTAACTCCTTTATTTTGAATTCAAATCTGACAAATACAACTCTACTAATAAATCGTCGAAAAGGGTTTTTATTTCAAAATTATCAGAAAAATAATTATTTTTTACATTCTCCTGTAAAATTTTGAAAAACGGAAATTCACACTTTAAGCCATCGATATCTATATTAGTATATATTTGTTTCATTTATGCTACGTGTCATTTATTATTTATACACATAAAGCAACTTTATTTTTTATGCTGATTCCCTGTGTGAAATAACACGGTTTTACTCCTTACTACTTTACACGGATATTTTGTTTGAAATTATCTACCGCATCATAAAAGGGTTACATGCTTTAACGTTTCAGTCGTATTGATTACACGTAAATGAAAAACTGATTAGAGAACACGTATACTTTATTCTTTCACCCGCATTATTCGCGAGCTAATTAATTTCGTCTTAGTCGAAGCCAACCAACTGTGCATCCAATCAAGACGAAACTAATAAATCTCATAGGTTTATGAACGCCTTACAAAGAAGGGGATAGGGCTGCTGTGAGTTTAAAGCAAAGCTTGAATGAGGGTCGAAGAAAGCTGAGTTGCAGTATCGTCAGATTACAAGGTGGTTTGGGAAAACTTTGAAAGTTTACCGGATGCGTGTCTCTAGAAGATAGTAATTGCAAGCTACTCCTTTCTTCCTTCGTTTGTGATAGGTATACGATTATTATACAACTGTAACCATTGTTTTGTGAAAACTAAATGTTATATTTTGTATTTCGACCGTGACTCTATTTAAAAAAAAAGCTTTTATTCGATAATCTGAATGTTTACAACTTAAACACGTACCATTAAAAAGATGTAACCTAAAAATTCCGAATTAGTCTCTTAATTTTAGCTTTTCAGTTTAAATAAAGGGTGGCTTGTGAAATTTATAACCTGGAAAAAGGCTTTCACTTAATCAATTTACTGGTTTTTCTTGAATTAATTATTAAACTAATATCATTTTGAGTAAATAAAATACCACTTTTAAATTTCAGGCATTTCAAGGTTGTCTCTATGTATTTTTTTGACTTTGGCTCAAAATCAGCGAACATAATAAAAGTTCGACATAGAAAAAAAGCAAAAACAAATCATTAACTCTTTTCATTAGTGAGTTAACTTTTTTGTACACATATTTCAAACACTAAAATCTCTCAATACTATTAATTCAACTGATATAAAATCAATTGAATTGGATATGCCAATTTATGAACAATTCTCTTTTATTTCCAATTAACGAAAAAAATTAACCGAAAAGTTATTCTAAATCGACGAGGGATAATTACGTTACAATTCATCATATAGCCCTTCGATATTGCGGATCCGATTACCATAGCTGTCGGATTTTAAAAATCCTTAGATACTCCTGGGTTGTGATATCTAATAGGTAAAATTGGTTGACAACCAATTCCCATAAAACATAAATCTTTCTAGACATGTCTGCGGGAGATTTCTGGATTGCATGTCTCCGCGCTGTGTAGAATTATATATCTCAATTTCGGAGTGAACGTGGCTTAAATACATATTATAGTATAAATGATAATTCAATATAATTCACTTTCAAATACTTGCAGTTTTGTGTAAGTTGGATGCAGGATTGAATTCCACAGCTAAAGGATTCTTCTAAATCTAAAAGATGCAGGATTGGATGCAAAGAGTCGAGCAATTCACTACGCCAATTACCGTAAAAATCTGTCAATTTAAAACTTGACAGTATGGTGATTAATGTACTCAACTTCTGGAGTGGTCATGTTCTATACGGTCCAATTTCGGAGCAGACATATAATAATTAAAACAAAACAATTTTTTGTTTGTTTATATGTGAACCACCTACAGTTTTGCGAGGAGATGGTTACAAGTTACATCAGGGTAAGAGGAGACGAAGCCATTAATAAGGGTGTTTTGATGAATCCTTTAACGAATGAGTAAGTGTGAAGCACAAAAACATCCCTTAATCCGAAAGATCACAGGGTTGCTACTAATAATGCTAAACAAAGGCCACGTCTTATCTCTTTCTTACAAAATCTCTGCAAATAAACATTTCTTCATAGCTGGATTAGCCACGTGTTATTCAGAACACTAATGCTCATTATTAATATTTTTTATATAAAATATCTACTGTAGAAAGGAAAAGTGACCTAGCCCTCATTTTTCAAATCATTGGTTCGACCATGGTAACTGACTAATATTTCCCATTGTTTATGTATTACACAAATTTATTACCTGTTGATTACCAGTAAATGATATTAAAATTTGAAAATAACACAGTTAACTTATTAGTAACAACACAAACAACATGTAAAATTTTCATGTTGCTACTGCTTATTAGTCTCCCTGGTAGCGTAGTTAGTAGCGTGCGCGCCTAGTGATCCGGAGAATGCGGGCTCGAATCCCCATCTGTCGGATTTTAAAAATCTGAAAAATGCAGGACTGGATGCCCATCGGGTTGAGTAATCGTCTGACAAACAATTTTCGTGAAAAATAATCTGTTTTCACATTGCGAAGATCCATATACTCCTCTTTCGGATTGGATATCTTTACACTGTGTACGTCCATATGCTCCAAGTTAGGAACGAACATGGTACAAGAAAAACTGTATATAACTTGGGAGGAGTTTTTGTGACAGACATACACGCACATATATTTTTTGCTTAATTTGTTAGGCAGATTAGTTATAGTTATATTATTATAGTTATTATAGTTAGATAATCTGGAAATTGTGAATAAATATTATTTCGACCATAGAGAAGAAAAAGAACGTAAACTTAGACATTTTCAAAATACTTTTTTTATGATTACAATGAATATATCTTAATTCTTGTCCTATCTTAAGAATGCAAGTTGTAAATGCCAAATCAGTGTCTAAATTCAACTTTTAAGCTTGAAAAAAAGACCGTCTGTCAAATTTTCGACTAGGAAAAACGACTTAAATCATTTATGACATTGATATCAGTTTAAATAAATTAAACATCAGTTCTTCATGCACTTCAAGGTTGTGTCTATTTTGCGTTTTGGCCCCAAAATAATTAAACATACGTTTTTGTGCTTCAAGTAAAAAAAATTGTGTGGGTTACGTCTTTTTTCATTTAAACGGTCGTTATATTGTTTTTTTCTTGATTATTCGAAAAAGTGTATCATTGAAAGGAAAAATAAAATCTCACTAATCCTTCTACAATAATTTCTTGCCAAGTAACAAAACTGCGAGCTTTTATTCAACCTTCAATGCCTTTTTAGTAAAAGTTACAACTAAGACACCTTGATAAAAAAAAACAAATATCCTTATAAGGTTTTACTACGTTCTTGAAAAAGTCATTTTCATTGTAATATTACTTTCCATAAATAGTTTATGATTGTTAATTTGAAAGTTTTCTTTAATTCAAATTTCATTCTCGATATTTTATCTCTTCATGTCCTAGCCACCAAGGTGTTAATAATCCATACAATGTTTCCAATAGGCTTTCTGGGATATCCTCTTACACAAGGTTCGATTATTTTTATCATTTTAGCATTTCTATCGCATAATGCAAAGAAGTCTATATATTATCATGATCAATACCAACAAATTATCTCACAAAAATTGATAAGTATCCATAAGCTTAACATATTGTTTTAATAAAGTATTTTTGCGGTAGTCAAATTACTGTTCGGGTGAAAGTATGCCATTATCAATTGAAATCTCCAATTAGAAGTCTCTCCTAATATTTAGTATCAATGTGACTGGTTCAAATTTAACATCATTTGTTCCATATGAAATTTAACCCTTTGACTGCTATGGTTTGAAAAATAGTCATAGCAAGAAATGCCACAACTTGTGGATGAAGTTTTTCATTGGTCCCAATTTCAACATCATTAAGGCTGCACTTTGGCAACTACGATTTTTTGCAAAATAATGGCAAGAAATGCTCATTATTCTCAGTTATTTTAACAATACCAATAATTGTAATATTTTTGTTGTACTACCAGACTAATCAATTGTACAATGTTATATTTAAAAAAATGGATGTGTAACGATTGTTGCTAGCATTTTTTGTTATCATCAAAAACAAAGATATAACTTCACTTGAGATTTCAAAAGGTTAATCAGCATTAATAATATCGACTGTGGAAAAGAAAAAGAACGTAACCCTCAGTTTTTTCAAAACAGCTTTTTTCAATAATCGCAATGTATACAGCTTAACACACGTTCTATCAAAGCGATGTTAACTACAAATGCTTAATTCGTATCTGAATTTAACTTTTGAGTTTGAAATAAGGATGACCTGTCAAATTCGCGACCAGAAAAAATAGCTTTCATCACAATAATTTGATTGGTTTTTCTTAAATAACTTATTAAATTACCATCAGACGAGGTAAATAAAATACCAGCTTTAATCTTTGTGCAGTTTAAGGTTGTGTCTATTTAATATTTTTCCTTTGGTCCAAAATCATTGAAACGACGGTTTTTGTGCTTCTTGTAAAATTTGTTCTGTGCAGATTACGTCCGTTTTCCTTTCCACAGTCAATATTATTATATAATTTTATAAAATAACTAGCCAGAAACATATTATAACGGAAGAAATAGTACAAAATATTTCATCGCACAAATGCATAAATTTAAGCTTTTTAAAATTTAATGAAATACCGCAAAAATAATTAAAGTTTTTAAATATTTTAAATTGGCTTAGTAAACACTTTTTATAAGGTTGTAATTTCACAATTCATCTCAACATAATACACAAGAAGTGCATTGCAACGACGTAATACCGCAGCCAAAATTTTGCATAACGTGAGAGCTTTTCTCAGCATGCATAAGCTTTTAGATGTGAGTGCACAACGTGACAATGAAAATTTCATAGACTCACATTATGTCCTTATAACTTTATGATGCATATATACCGAGTGACAGCGGTATTACCTTTATCCTTCGAGGGGAGCTTCTGTTGCTTCAAATTGGATAACATGTTAACATTGTCATTCTTCTATGATACTTCGTTATTCCATCGCGTATACAAACCAGACGCATCTTGTACACGTATTCATAAAATTGAAAGTAAATAAGAAAATTAATGAGAGTATTATCTGTGAGTTTCTTCTTTCAGCTCCCAGGGAAACATTAGAAGAACAAGATCATTATCAGTGGCGTACCTATCTGTAACAGTTACTCCAGGCGCAGAAATCTTGCGGTTGGGCAAAATTTAAAAAAATGACATAACACGAAAGCTAAAAAAGCTTTTTTTGCAAGGAAGTAAAAACTTTAGTTTGCGCTAGAGTAGGTCTGCATTACGCGATATGATCTCGATCGAAAAACTAAGAGGTGCCAACGTCTTATTACATTGAAAATAAAGTGTGCTTGCTCCGAGGTGCTGAATATGTAGCTACATTACTGATCGTTATTTTGTAAGAA
The DNA here is from genome assembly GCA_022683975.1 of Rhyacophila evoluta. NCBI lineage: Eukaryota > Metazoa > Arthropoda > Insecta > Trichoptera > Rhyacophilidae > Rhyacophila > Rhyacophila evoluta. The sequence goes on along the minus strand of JAGVSQ010009053.1, from coordinate 1,789 downwards.
GTTTCTAATACAACGCATAGACTCAAAGCTTTTTGGCTCTGAAAATTGGACGTATACGAATCTTTACAATGTAAAAGTCAACCTTTTGTATTTTGTAATAACTAATCGCCAGCTTATCAATTAATCTTACTTATTTTGCCTTTTAAAATACCCAAAAAGATAGTGTTACTCAAAGTGGTGCTGGTACTCAAACTTGCAACTGAAGCTTGTTCACTTATAAGTCCGCACCGAAAGTGGAATGTATTGATCTACACGGCGTGAAGATGTCTGCTCTGGAAGTAGAGTATATTGATTTTCGCAATTTGAAGATTTGGTGGTCAGACAATTTCTCAATCTAATAGGCATCCAGTGACTCATTTTTGGATTAGAAAAAAACACATCTTGGAATCAAACCCGCTTTCCTCAAATGTGCGATGGGCACGCTGACCTCTCGGCTAACTAACTTAATCTAACACACTATATACGAGGGGGTTAAAAGCAAAAACGCCACAATCATAAAAATAAATATCGCGGAAAATCAGATTCAAATTCAAATTAACGATTCTAATAATTTTCTGTAAATATACCGGTTTAAATATACTGATTATGCGGACATCAAAATCATTAATAATAAAACGAAGCTTTAATACAATTTGAGCGACTCACTTTAATGATTTTGATATGGACAGTGGCGTTCTTGCTTTTACCCCCCTCACATATATTTGTATTGAAGTAATAAGCTGTGTTTATAATTATGTTATTGATCTATTAATCTGATACTATATTTTTTTATATTCAAAGATGAAACTGGATACCAAAATGATTGAACAATTGACTGACATATTTTTTGAGGACAATAATTTATGTTTAATAATAGTACATAAATCAGTTGGATTGATTCATAATTTACAAATGGGAATTTGTGAATAAAATAAATATTAGCGCATACTACAATTTTATAAGATTTCAAAGTACGTAATTCGAAAAGAACTTTGCAAATAAGCTAATTCAAATTTATTTGTACAAGTCAGATGACTTTAAAAAAGCTCAACCACTAATTGCTCTTAAGTTTAAACTTCCACAATTAAGTAATAGGTACCTTAGTGGGCCAATTAAAACCGTGACCCATTAGAGATTCCTCCAGGTGAGCCTTCGCCTATCCTAATTTTAATATTTTATAAAGACGAAGAGGGAAAGAGATATAGACTGAAGAGAGGGGTTGAAAAAGTTTTTCGAACTCATTCGACCCCCGTGAGGTGAGATTCTGAACTTTTCCTAACTTCAATTAACAAGTACGGAGCCATTAAGTAAACCTTCAAGAAAACTTGATAATTAGGATTATAAATTCTGTATCATTATCCTGAAATTAAATCTAATGCTACAGTATTAAATTATTTTTAGAATAATTGCGTTTTATGTATTATTAGCTAAAAGAAATTTGGATGATGGATCATTGTCATTTCTATTTCATATCAAAATACTGCACAATATGTCCTTCTCCCAGATTAGCCTTTTCATTTAAATCCTTTCAGTTGTAGTGTCAGAAACTCAGCTATCTCATCATTAATAATCTAAAATTCTGCTTTTTACATCTTTTATATTCAAAGAATACAACTGGCTGTATCTAAAGATCATTCTGTATTAATAATAGACGTCCTGACCATTTTTAAATAGAATTTTCTCCAAACTGTCTTGATATATTATTGCATATCGTCGCCCATGTTGCAGAAACACGTATCTTGATTTTTGCGGGAGCCGTAATATTACGTGATTGTGTACTCCAGCGGTTATCTGCCAGACTCGGAACGTT
>JAGVSQ010009052.1:0-13913 GCA_022683975.1 Rhyacophila evoluta | reverse complement strand
ACCGTCACTGTGTCGCTGAGTGGTCGCTCTATAGCGTGACCGTAAAGAGGTTAAAGCTAAGAATTTAACAATAAGTACATCTATTCTATCTTCGAAATTTACTTAATTACAAGCTTCCTAACAAACCATAATTTCAAGCATAATCTTATAAAAGCTGTTACTATAATATTTAATCAAGCACACAAAAATATTAATACAATGGATGACACAAAAATCATTCCCCAAAATGCATTAACTCGACATGTTTAACCTCACACTCACCCCATTCTCATGGCTAGCATCACCAGCTCTGGTGTGATTCACATCTACCACATTTACTGAATTATTTGTCATAGACAATATACTCTGAAATAACAGCCCACAACACTATTAGTGGCAAGGAGTCAGGTTAATTTATTTACATAAGCAAATAATGTTAAAAGCGCGTGTAGTTATTTGTTAAGGAAATTATTAAATCGCATATGGAACTGGACAAGAAATTTTACAATGTATAATATTTTGTATATTCATGTTTTTTAAATTGATCATAAAATAAAATTAGCTACAAAAAAAAAAAAAAATATGATAGATTTATAACTGACATACAGATAGAATAAAAACTATCAGTCATTCTAATTAGAAACTTTTTTGCGTCCTATACATTAAATTATTTATTACAGTTAATAAACCCCCACTGGAAATCATTGGAAAAAAATATTTAATCTGAAATATAGAAAATTCTACAAACGTTCCACACTGGATTTCGTTTGAATATCCCATTATTAAAATTAAATAAAATTCAAATTCGGAAATTTTGCAGAAGTTATGATATTATGTTGCATAAAATAAAGAAAAAATGGACAGAAATAAAAGTGTTCATATATTCGTGCCATTTATAAATAAAATAATAAATAAAAAAACAGGAATTTTGAATAAGATAATACAATGAAAACAATAATTTACACAAGTTACTTGAAATATATGGTTCAATGAAGGTGGAAATCCAATATACATAAGCACAACCATATGAGGTAGATTTTCTTGTTTGAGAAGCTTAAATTTTATTGGACAAGCAAAATAAATCAATCACTAAGCATTTCAAGGGAGTTTAATTATTATTTTTTGTAAATTGAAAATAAAAATATAGACTGATAGAAATAGTGTTTACCTTGATTGTTTATTAAATACTTATTAACAAATTCATCGTTCAATATATAAAATAAATACACTCGGACCTCGTATAACATGGTACTTCAACAACACGGTTGATAAATTGTGACATATTCTTATAGAACATAACTTTAGAAAAAAAACATCATTTTAAAATTAATTAACATGTCTCATTTGGATACCCCTAAATTATGCCATCACAAAAATGAGCAAAAAATATGGCCAGAAGTAGTCACCAGAGAAAATATTGTACCACCAATGGAAAATGAATCCAAAAAGACAATTAACATTTGTCGAAGGATTGGTACAAAAGGACTTGATGACCCAGATTCATGATAAGGATTCTTATCGTGAAATACATTAAGAATTACACACTAAAAGCAGGCAATCGCTTATTAAGCAGTTTTAAAAGATCGAATCCAAAAATTCTCAAGTCTTCCCATAATGAAATCTGATAATAACCCATCTTGAAAAGAAGTCGAATAAATAGGATTGCAAGTGATAGTCATGATAAGTAATTTATACTGTCTAAGTATTTAAAATAAATACGTGAACGTACATTTTTTAGGTTTACTGGAAAAAATAAAGGATATAATTGAATTTCCATATTTTTTGGAACGCATACCTTAATTTTGTACCCTTCTAACCTCGTATAACACGGATTTGTACTACTGTTTTGTGGAATCATATGACCATGTTATATGAGAGGTCCGAATATTTATACTTCTTCTAGTAAAAGATACAGAATAAACCAATAATATAGTAGCGGATAATTTCACCAAACACTGAACACAAAAGAAATATTCTTAATAATTTTTTTCATGAAATATTGATTTATGACTGAATGCATGGAATAGCTTATAATGTACCTTAAGTTTCATTAGTTTTGTTAGTTATCAACATCTATAGATTGTTCTGTTACAAATATTAATTTCACTAAATAGTACTAATTAATTTATGGTAATTTTTATGCCATATTACTGAGAAGTAATATCACATTTCATTACTCATTTTTTCATAATTAACAATAAGAAGCTATAATTTTTCATACAATAATTGCAAAAATAAATACCTGGGCTCCTGATATCGTCGCTCCAAGAACATTTAAAAGCTCTACACATAAATTTGGATATTTTTCTATCAGTGTGGATTGAAAGCAATCTGAAAATTAGTAACATAAATATTTTATTTGAATCTGCGTAGATAATGCAGGTGTATATCGAAAGAAGTGCTTATAATGGGCAATGAAGTCGTAACACTAGAAAGACAGCAACATTTACCTACCTACAAAGACGGCGGCCGGTCAAATGACTGCATGTACTCATATCATTAGAAAATCATTTATTAAATTGAAATAATTTTATGTAACAATGAACTGAACATAGTATAATGCTAATAATGTGATATTTAAGTACAATTTTTATATAGAGTGTTTTATTTACATTACTAAAACCATAAAGTGGTTTTTTACAATCATCACATTCTTTATAAGTTTTATTTTACATTTGCTTATAAAGCATTTCCGTCTTTTACGGTTCTCCTGAGTGATTGTTAGTGAAGATCGAAAAGTCGAAGGCATAGGTTCTACAGACAATGGTTCAGAACTGGAAAGTTCTGCATAAATTCCTGTTTTTCTACTTTGTTCACTGGCGAAATCCAAAATAAATTTCCTCCGTTTTATGTTGATACTTGTCAATTTCTTGTATAAAATGTGAGAATTGATTCCTGCTAAATCTAAAATATTGAAAAACAGTTGTACAAGCCATCTTCGAAATGCCGCTTTGATGCTGTACTTCTTCACCACCTGATCAGCCACATCTACACCAGACTTGGTACCGTTGTGGAAAGTCAGTTTCGGGCTTATCTTTAGCAGCATGAGCAGTTTTGAATGAATTTGTTCCAAACATCAGATATCAAGGCAAATTTATCCTGTTGAAGTCGTGACCTTCTTTCAGATCTTACGTCAGGTCGAATATACTTCATAATATTTTTGAATCCATCACAGGGCATATAGCAGTCAAATGACTGTCGCCGTCTTTGTAGGTAAATCATTGTTTTAAACAATAAACAATGGAACTAATAAAAAATTCTTCACGTATTTTAAAAGTTCTATTCAGATGAATAAAAGTCACAAAATATCAGCTAGTTTGGTTGAAACGTTTTAGAATTACGAAACTTTCAAATTCAAATTGCAGTCAAATGACTGCTCCTGTCTTTCTAGTGTTAAAAAAACATTAATGTCAAACAAACAATAAATAAAGGGTTTTGAGTGTGATGAGTTATACCTAATTTTTTAATTGTAAATAAAGGGAAGTTATTCCGAAGGTATGTTATATGAATGAAAAATATGATAATACAGTTACAATTTCTTTCTCGATAACGATCAATGTCAGAAAAAGTAACAATCAATTTGATCAATAACAACATTAAATAACTAAAGTCTACACCATTTAATCGTGAATCACATATTCACTGTAATCAAAAATAAAAGGCATTCAACAAATTAAAAAGAAATATCATGTTATCTTGATAAAATGTGTGTAATATTATTGAGTTCGTTTAATGTTCTTGATTTAGTAATAAATTTAAAGTATACTTTTCATTTTTTTTTTTTTTGCATCAATATAATATCAAATTATAATACAAGAAAACTCTCATATCAATGGTAAGCTAACAATATGGAGTATTGCTTTATTGATATGATTTGTGAACAAACATTGTATGTGTTTGTATGTATTTGATATAGTATTGTGCATAAGTTTGTCAACACACTGCAACTAATATTGACTAATAAATTAAATGTATTCACACTTACCATATATGAATGGGACAACTTCAACATGTAAAAGAGCTGGTTTATAAACAAGTTTTGAAAAATCAGCTATTTGATTATTGAGATAGTTACGCCATGTAAGGTAGGGATCATACAATGCTTCTAATAAGTGACAGAATGATGTTATTATCAATAATATTCCTTCTGTTTCAATACATGTTTTTTCAGTCGAATCTAAAACCTTAAGTAACACAAAAGCAGTTATTTTATAAACAATATCTTAAGCTAAAGGCGACATCAATAAAAACACATTTAAAAATACTTACCTTGTCAATATACTTTGTAGCAATTGGTGCTGATAGACTCACATAATCACATGATGCTATAAATGGAATGTTATCAAAATTTCGACAAATAATTAGAAGACATCTAAGAAGCAGGTTGATTTGCTTTAGCGCAACTAAGTCAACTGACGTGTCCTGAAAAAAATAAGAGAAGTTATATAATTGTTTATTTCATTTTTTATGTAACAATTTGTGCAGAAAATACTTTATTTAATTGAAATATGAAAAGTGATCTCAGTGTCCAAGATCGTAAGTGTACAAGTTTTGACATTGGAGGTTGTGGGTTAAAATTCTATAGACGTATACAAAAAAATCTAAAAGGCAGGATAATTTTATTTTGAATTGATATAAAATAGAAGGCGAATTCTAAATTCACTTAACGCGAGCTACTAAGTACGAAAGAAGAAATCTTAAGATAGAGTGAGACTTGAAGTAGGGTACCGTGGAAAAATCTTAATTCAAAAAAGGCGCCACAACTCGAAAAAGTTTGGGTACCTCTGGGTTAAGCAAATGACTGCTAACCATCGCTCTAATCTAATCTGCATGAAAAATTATCTGTCAAGATAAGTCTTTACATTCTGAAAATTCATTTGGATTCGACTAAAAAATATATTAATAATTATTTAATTTTTCTAAAGTATCGTTTCTGAAGAGTAATTGAGTCTAGTTTGATGTTTGATTAAAATATTTTTTTATGTTAGCGATGAACGTGCTAAATGAGGAATGATTATCAGCAATTCACTCAACCCATTGGGATCAAATAAATGTAAAATTTTATGCAGTAACTGGATTCAAGCTCACTACCCTAATGTGTAATGAGGAAGACTAATAAAATGAAAAAATCATCATTCATTCCATCATTGCAAAATGCTAGCAGCTGATAAAAAAATACCTTTTGAACACTCTCCTTTGATATATACAGAAATTTCCCAATAGCAGCAAGAAGTTCTTCTGGTAACTTTGCCAATGTGGGTACGCTGTCCGGCTTGATTTCTGACCAGAGTGGGACAGAACAGAAGTCCACCCCGGCCTGTGCTTCCCAAATGTCCACAAAGCCAGATATAAATTGCCAAAAATACTTTTCATCATTCTGTTAAAAGATTGAAAATAGATCCAAGTTTTTATCACCGCATCGAAATGTAAATACAATTAAGTGATAATTAAATCTATTCACTAACGATAAATTTTAAGTTCAACACTATTTAAAATTTGCAAAATTTCAGTATAGATATAGATCTGTTATCAACAGTAAAGTCAGTAGTATCAGCAATTTCAAACTGCAATAATCAAGTAAATTTCTTGATTTACGTAAACGAGCATGTCATTTTATTTTTTCGATTGTTAACTGAAGTTTCAAAGATCCTTTGAACTAATGTATTGTCAATGATTCAATTAAAATAAACGTTTATGGGTTAAAAATATCAAATTAGTATTACAGCAGCTCAAACCTTTAGTACTTTAAATTTAATATAATATTGTATTCCTAAAACTTCTGAAGAAACAAGTTGAATTCATGGGTGGTAAGTGCCAAGCGATGAAATAAGTTATTGTAGGGCATTGTACATTTATAGCATGCTAGATTTTATATTAATTAGTTTAAATCAAGCAATAAACTTTCAACCCTGAAAAGGGGCATACGCATCACTTATTTAATACATATAATTATGAAGAGTAAAAATTCTTTTGATTATACTCAATTATGTGTTTTTGCTGGCAATGGCTCAGTGAACAGTTAGTTGCTATCTGATATATTTTTTTATAAATAATTCACATAGCACAATATAATATATATTGAGTTTTACAGAGTAAATTGATTTCATATTATATTTAAATTATTTATTATGCAATTGCTTCAATAATACTGAACTTGATTTGTGGTTGTTACAATATAACAATAACCTTCTTAATAATATAGCTAAATGTTTTTGAAATCAAATACACATTATATTTTGGAATGCCCCAGTGACAACACAGCAGTATACACTGATGTGATGTTTTCTCACGCAATCTTGCAATTCTTAGTTGTATTTATATTTTACAAAAATACCATTTTAATTTACAAACATACAATTGTGTGCTATTTCTTTTGTGTAATAATAAAGCAATAGTTTTTACAAATCGGTCCAATACAAGGGAAAAGTTTTTTAACGAAATAAAAAATAAATATTTTCACCAGGGTTGTGTATTGAATCCAGAGATGGTAAATATTCGTTTTCGATTCCATGATTAATAATTTTAATCATGCATGAATCATCACAAGATATGTGTTCCAGGTATGTCTCGTACTCTATATTAACATAATAAATAAATAATGACTAAATAAATCGGACGGCAAAACATTAGCTTTGGCTAATAAAAACACACCAACAAGTACACTAGGCAGATTTTTGACATTTGACAGCTTCGAACCAGAGTAAATATTTTAAATCCAGTTCTAAAATAGTCTATAGACAAACGATTTCATATTATTACATAAGTTTTACAACCTCCTGTAAATACCCTTCAGTTAGGAAAAGTCAAATGAAAACTGCATAGATTATTACTATTCTTAACATTTAAATGATTTCAAACGGTGTTTAATAAAAATATGACATATCCTATAAAGTTTAATTTGACCGCTATTTATTATTGTTTAGTCAAATAAATAGTTCAACAATGAACAGTTTATATATTTAAATAAATGTTTATATTATATGTGTGTTAGTAAATATATTTTATCTTAAAAATTCTTTCTTTTTTATTTTCAAATAGTCGTTGTAATTGTAATAATAATTATATAAAAATAGAACTCTTATTTTAGTCACCAATTAGTAATTGCACATATCCTTGCTGCCAAACTTTATGGATTCAAAATTTCAGCTACATAAGTATTTTAAAATGATGGTGCGCTACTGTATTTCGATTGGTTGAATGATTGGCAGACAACCAATGTTCGTGAAAAACACATTTGGAGTGAACACGGTTAAAAACAAATAACAGTTATTAGTAATATAGATTGTTAAAAAGCTAGCAACATTGACGTTTGACAATTGATATTGGAATAATATATGCATCTCTGATGTTTACAAGATGTACAGTTGTAACATTACAGAATGTCTTTACATATTTCATTAGACAAACGCTATGTTTTAGTTTACTTACATGTTGTAGTTCTGGTATCCTAAATATCTGGATCTGACTACCGATAGTAAATATTCAAAATGCAGACTAGTGCAATGTCGATGATCTATTCGCCTACAATGACGACAACTAAAGTTTGCCGGTTATGTGGTGCGAAAGATGTACCTTTTCTCAATATTTTTGGGACTGGTATGGATCTTGTGGCGAAGATTGAAGCACTATTATTCATTGAGGTTAGACACACTCCCAGCATATCGCCTTAAAGTAGAAGAGACTATCTTATTTTTTGTAGTTATTTTGCTTCTTGTATACCTTTTTGTAATTCATTGAAATAGTCTACTTTTAAGTTTCTTAATATGTTAGTTTTTTTTATAAAATAGTCGCGGAAAATATGACAGCAGTTTAATATTCTTGTGGAAATTGTAGGATAACTAAATGTATATGCAGGTGGTAACAAAAATTTGTTTATAAAATATCCCCGATTACCATGGGAATCGTTTTGAATAATGGAGGCATTTGCTTTCGTATATGCTCAATATATTTTTGCAGCTATTTTAATATTAGTCCTATGTGTCAGCAACACCGAATTGGTCAGTCGGTGGATCATCCCTGAGATACTTGAGGAAATTTTGAGTGTAGGTGGACCACTCCTTACATTTCACCAAAAATTATATATTTAAAATTTCATCTTAAGAAAGAAATGTGATAAACATTAAAATAATTTTAGCTAAAATATTATTAAATTAGAGAATCTTAGACGTGGATATTGTGAGTAGAGTATATTGACATACTCGGTAGCTTTATTTTGACCAAACTTTCATTAAAAATTTTATCTTTGAAATCAACCACAACAAGTTTTCTTTATAATTACATATACATATACAGGAATTTAAATGTATGTTTTTAAGACATTTTCTATAATGAGGAGAACTGACTAACCATACTATGCGCCAACTTGGTTATTACCTTTGATGTGTTTGATTTTTTTAGGTAAAAGAGTGGGATGATCTACCCCACAAGATATGCTTCAGATGTTCAACAAAGGTGACAGAATTTCATGAATTCCTTGAAAATTGTATAAAAACGCAAGAGCAATTTTCAAAGTTACTTGGCAAATCCCACAGTTTCAAACGAGATAAAAACAGTAATGCAAGAAAAAATTGGGAAGCGAAATTGAACAAAAGTAAATTATCCAATGACGCATACTGTGATGAACTCGTGAAAAAGGCCCTCGAGTCAGTGAATTCACTTAAGCCTTCTGTGTCCAAAGATAAAATAGTACCTAAGTCTATTTTATCTAAACCATCATTGAATGGAATATTAAAACACCCATTGTGTAAAAAGAATATTAAAATTGTTTTAAAACGTGTAGATAGTGCCAATTTTCCTGGTATAAAAATAATTAGTGACGGTAGGTTTAGAGTTATAAGTGGATTAAATCAATCTAAGCCTACAGCTTCCAGTGAAGATGAAGTATTTTTAAAATTTGGTAATTTACTTCAGTACAAGTGTCACAAATGTAATGAAGTTATTGAAGACAAAATAAAAGCCACCGGACACGTGTGCAAAATTGTTCAGTCTAAAGAAACTCCAGTTAATGCTGTCAATCCGATCAAACGATCAAAAACAAATACAAAAAAACTTGCAAATGATGTTAACACCCCTCCTTGTGACATTATTAATTTAGATGATGACGATTGTCCAGAGACAGTAAAAGATGGAAGTAAAGTTATATCACCCGATACAACCTTACGTGGGAACAGAAGCATAGTTCCGGATAAAAATGCTATGTTACTAAATATGATGTTGCCTGAACATGTACGTGACTCTAATTTGAAAGCTAGTACTCCTGATAATAATCAAACTGTACCATTATCGCTACTACCCAACTATTGCTTAGTTCCCATGTCTGATAATACATTTTCACTTCAAATTATTCCACCTCAGTCACAAAATATGACCATGATACAGAATTCACATTTAGCTCATTTTCAAAGTAAATTACTTGCCGGAGGGCAATTCTATCAAAATAACATGAGTTATGCATCTAATCAGGCAGTTTCCCAAAATCTCACTGAAATTGGACATATGAGCAAGTCCAATATTCAATCTGAAACTAACAATGATTATCCTTCAGATTTGAGATCTGCCGTCGAAATGTCACAAAAATACCTTTGCTCCTTGAACCCTCCATCTGAAACAACAGTTATTCCAGAGACAGTGTGTGTGGAAAGAAATAAAAAACGTAAGAGGAGCGGCAGAATAAGTCAGGCAAAGAAACCCGATACGCATGATGGAGGAAGCTTCCCTTATCCGGTTAGTCTTTGTTATCGTAATACAAACGAAGAACATATGTCGGAAGTAGCAAAAATCGATAAGAATTATGGAAAAAAATCAAAATCTGTACAGGAACACAAAGGAGTAGACAGCTCAATGTACACAATTTCGCCACCTAAAAATGCAGAAAAATCAGTAACGTCTACAACTTCTAAATCTAATGAAACATCCAAACCACCAAAAAAACGAGGCCATAGAAGATCTGAAATCACTTCTCCACAAATTAAAGATACATCTCAAGCAGCTGTTGCTTCACATGATATAAATACTCAGCCGTCAACGACAGACGGCTCTTTTTTTACAGTTGTTAATGTAGAACCTTTCTTTAAGCCCGGCAATGTCCCACCTGTGAAGATATGTCTTAAAAAATCTGCACCACAAGCACACCACACACTGCAAGAATCAGCTGTCACCCCTGTTTCTCATGAACTATCAAAAAAATCCAATCTAGCATCAAAAAATTCACCGAAAAAAAATGACAATATGGTATACAGCTGTTCAATATGTGATTTGGAATTCTCCAGAGAGAAGAGACTCCTTTCTCATTATAAGAGACATTATGAAGGATTCAACGATGAAGAATATCTGTGATCAACTGTTGCTTTGTCAAGAATTTAAACTTATTCTGACTGATCTAGGCTAGATGCTATGGGTGCAGGAAACTCTTTTATAAACCTGCATAAATATTTCATGGCTACAACTCAGTATTTCTCGGAATAATATTAACATCTAGTATCTAAGAGAAAAGAAAATGTATTTTCACATAAATACTTGAGTGTATTAATTTTTTTTGTACTACAATTTTTCTATTTTACATACGTGTAAAGCTACACTTTTAAGATTCTCTTTTTTTATTTTAACAGTACATTTTTCTGAAAAATAAGTGTTGTTTTTCTAAAATAAAATTTTATTTTTATCATTTGATATGTGACTTAATAGTAGCTAGAGTAACAGTTCCTTGATATTTTTCGTTTCTGAAAAATAAGAAATTAGAAAAGCAAATTGTAAAGACTTTGAAAAAAATCGTACAGTAAATTAAAAGTAATAAAAAGAAAAAATTCAACCATTTTTTTGTAGTATTTATTAAAACAAAACACTTTAACCAGTGCTATGTGCACTAAAAGCTCAGCGGTGAATTAATATGATTTTTCGAAAAACATTACTATTCTGTTCTGAATATTATACATCGATGATTTAAAGTGCAAATTTGAATTTTTGAATGTACAAATCCATTTTTGAAAATTTTACAGAGTGTAAATACTGATTATTGTCATATTTCTTTTTGCAATTAATTTGACATAAAAAGCACATTTTAAACAATTTATTCGTAGAGTTGCTTACGAATGACTGAAAGAAACCGAGGAAGTAAAATTTTCTTGAGGAAATTTTTCGATAAAATTATATAACTTTGAACTGTCAAATTGATATGGGATATTCATATTTTCTATGTATGTAATCATTTTCAGATAAAAAGTGGACTTGTCAACTTTGCACTTTAAGCCATCGATAGACCAGTATTGTGGCAGCATCTCTTCAAAAAGATAGACAGTCGAGGGATAAGTTACTTAAAGATGAATCTCAGCACACCGATGCTAACAATTTGAACTACATATAGCATACACGCCTGAGTGTATTTTTATGACAGCTTAATTGCTTTGTAAAATATTTTATTTATTAGTCTCATCTAAAAAAAAAAAAGTTGTAAGATTTAAATTTAGAATTTTGTATCGAGTTGCTGTATGAGTAGTAGTTATTTTTTTTCCTGGTAAATGAAAAATGAAAAAATAAAATATATTCTGGAAAAACCCATGCATCTTGATTCACAAGGATGACATAAAGTCTAAAAAACCTTACAGTGACTAAACTAGTCCTAGCAAAGAAATTTTCATATTGAACATGGGTCATTATAAAAGTTGAAACTATACAAATACAGTTCATATGCTGTATAATAGGATTGTCAAGCCTCACCTGTTTTCATAGTCTGGCCTCATTGATAAACAGGAAGAAATACTGCCATTTTATATGTACATAAAATATACACTTAGTGAAAGTAGTGATTATAAGGTGTCAACATCTACTGATATACAAACTGTATATCGGTAGATGTTTTGGGTTACAAATAAATAGATAAGAATTGACATAGTGTATTTTTACCATTGTGGTTAGATTGTCGAATCACTCTTTAAATGTCAAAATACGGATATGTTATTAATTTACACTTACACCGACAGTTAATATTATAGCATAATTATTTTAATATCGGTGTTTTTAATAGTAAATTAAAATTCTTTTTATTAAGTATGAAAAGTCAAAATCCTCTGAACTTTGTGAACGTGCTTGGTTTTGTCTTTTGTACACATTATGTCTGTAAAATATGATGAAAGAATTACTTTTAATGTACTTTCCCAATTTCTTGTAATTATGTATATGTAAATACACAAACATTAATGTGGCAATTTATATTAAATACACATATTTTAGAAATAATCTTTTTCATTATTGTATAAATTTTTATTTACAGTGCTCGCTATGTATTCATGTTTCAATCAAATACCATTATATATCCATTTGTGTTGAACACTTTTTTGTAATTATTTCCAGAGCTGAATATACAAGTTTATAATGTTTTTAATATCATCAATTTGTATTAATTCACTGCTAAATAAAGGCCTCTACTTACCGGTAACAGCCTTTTATCAGAGAATTGAACTATTTCGTCATTTCAGCACCCCCTAAGCCTGCCTTCCAGGAGGTTTGTACATCTTGGGTACCATTAGATCAGTAATTCCCAAACTTTTCATGTCATGGACCCCTAAATTAGATAGTAATAATCCGCGGACCCTGAAAAATATATTTTATAGATGGAAAAAAAATAAGCCAAGTTACTTCACAGAATTTTGGGAACCACTACATTATATGATCAGTATTGTCTATTTATTAACTTAATACCAATCGATAACTTCCATTGATCATTTATAACTATGCTTGTAGTATTTTTTTATTTATTAAATGTTATGTCTTTTTTTTAATATTCCCTTATTTTGATTGTTATCATGACAAAAATTAGAGTAAGAAAATAGAGCCTCATTGTTATGCTCTATTTGATTCAAATAGTTTTAAGCTAAAAATAAAGGTAGAAAAAATACATTTTTATTATTTCATTATTTATATCTGTACCTTTATACATACTATATAGATATTTGCACATCTTCTTGGTATTACTTTTACTTTATCATTTTAACATGTACAAGATATCTCTGACATATAAGAACATCATTAGAGTGCCTACTATATCTGGTACTGTCAGCATGGATTTCCTATATTTGTAAGGATTATAGTTGCATACTTTTTATGCATATATGTACCTAAGTCTATAAATCAATAGAAAATTAAACTGTCTAAAATAATAATATTTAGGGCAGTCACAGGCAACAGAAATGAATTTTGGAAAATATGGTTCGCATTATTTGGATTCAGCTACTGCAAGTACATAATGAACATATATCTATGGATTACTCTAAAATTGATAGCTGTTATATGATTGCTTAGTATCTATTTGATTCCACTTCGTCACTTTCTTTCCATACAAAAAATATATATTTTACCTAAAAAATATAGAATATGATTATCCAAGTACAGCTAGTCCTCAAGTTACATAATTTATTTTATATATATATATATTTACATACGTATGCCAACGTCTCACTCGTGAGTCAGGACGATATCTCTTACTAAATGTACAATATACGAGGTCTGAAAAATGGTTTTGACAACATCTACCGATGAAATATTTGCAAAATAAAAAAATTAATGTTCCCAATTTTTCATTATTTTAGCCTAAATCCCAGAGGTCGGAAGGGCTGACTCAATCGAGTAAGTGAAAAATGAGACAATATAATTTACTTACTGTCGTGTTAATCTAGAATAAGAATGAAGTAATCTTTTTATAAATATAAAAGAATAATTTCATTAAAACAAAGTGTTGTGCCAATCCTAATAAGAACACAATGAACACTCATTAACTACCCCATAACATGTATATGCATGACAGATATGTATGCAAAGTCACACCGAACATAATATGTGAGTCTTAAATTTTGTAAGTCAAATCATTTTTCTTATATGCTATAATGCTGTGGTTCTTAACCTTTTCAAAGTCGCGGTGCACTTTTGATCATGAGAAAAATTGG
>JAGVSQ010009051.1:0-13914 GCA_022683975.1 Rhyacophila evoluta | reverse complement strand
TGGATGTCCGCAATGTGAAGACGTCTTGACAGATTATTTTTCACGAGAATTATTTATCAGAAAATTACTCAACCTAATGGGTAGATTGAGGCAAAAGATATTTATATTATTTTACTAAAATAGTTTTCTCTATTAACATCAAGTCCAATTTTTTTGCAATGTTTTATAACATACGTATAATGTGTTTTTCTTGATAGGCAGCATGTTTTGAAATGATACAAGAAATCAGTAAGTATATATTTTATTTATTAATAATGATAGGTTTTCTATCATTATGGAGTAATTTATAGATAAGAATGTCTTATATAATACTTATAGTTATTTCAGACGTACTTTTTATGAAAACACACGTAACTTGATCGTAAAAGATTGTCATTTTTGCGTGTGCTAACAAATTATCCCCTTTCAAATATTTTATATGATAAAACTAAATAACATTAAGCTTTCACTAGATTTCATTTTAAAGACTATTATTTAAGTAACAAATCACCTACTGCTTTTGATTGTACAATCAGTTTGTACAAAAAGAAGATTAAGATTAAAAATAAGCAGTCGTCTATTTTATTGTCTGTAAGAAATATCTGTACTTACTAGAAATACGTAGATATCTCTTGTTTTAATTCAAATTGAATTGAGTATTAGGTAATTGTAGTATTTTGCGTTAGTAAATTTGGAATAATCAAGTACATCTATCAAAAAGTAACAGCAACACTATTGGAATGTAAATCCATAGAAATTATGTATTAGTTTGAATATTATTATTTAGTAATATTTATAATTGAACTGAATAGTTCAGTAAAAATATGAACACTCAAAATTGTTCTCTTGCAGAGTAGCCGACTCATTCCCAGTTGGTATAGATATACCCTTAAAATAATGCATAAGCTCGAAGCTTAAAACTTGTATTCGTATAATGGCTTGCTTTCCCTTCCATCCGTTGCCACGTTATCTATAAATAAATAAATAAAATAAATAACCTTATGTTAATAATTATTTTGTACACATATATTAATAAGTCGATTTTCATAATGCTCTTAAACGAAATGCTATAATAGTTTTGTAAAACATCTTTGTCAAAGATATTTAATAGCGGCTTTAGACAATCGCTCAAGTTGCATTAACCGTTGGATTTTCATCATGTCTGTTGGAATTTAAAAAATCCAAAAATGCAGGATTGGATGCCTATTGGGAGGTCACAAACTAAACACATTATTTTTAACAAATTTTGTTTTCTATTACACGTAGAATTTCATAGTATAATGATCATTATGGCGTAGTATAAATATATTTATAAATATAAAACATTCATTTTACTAATTGAAAAAGACACGTATGAAACATTCATTCCATATTTTTTGAGAAATACTTTTTTCTTTATTAGACTGACAGCGAGGTTTATGGCTGTAAATTTATTTAAGTGTTTTAAAATAAACAAGTTTTTTTCAGTATCTTGCAATGATATACGAGTATCAATAGGATACTGTGAACCTACTCACACTTGGAATAAATTCATTTCCTTGTTCACCAAACAAAATGTCAAATATTGCTCTTGTTGGTACACTTTCATACATCTATAATAGTTAATTTAATGTTTACAGACTTTCACCAGATTGCCGTATAACTATCATTGTGCTAAGTACACCATTTCAGGTGTAATCAACCATTTATATAATACCATTAGTTTTATTACCCGGATTTGTCTGAGATAGTATCAAATAATTATTTATTTAAATTGGCTGTATACATCCTGTTACTATACAGTTATTTAAATACTTGGTTGCATACAATATTCTCTTCTTGATTTTTTTCCCTACCTCTTATCTAACTAAAACTACATCGGATCCGCTATCGGTTCTCTCAGTTTTCTGGCTATTTATCTAGTGGGTACTGAGAAATTCAAATATTTTCCATTCTCTCATGTAAGCTATCTGATAATCCTGCTATAATTGTTTCAATAGTGAAGACTTTTAATAAGAAAGCAATTAAGAACAATCCCTTTTCCAAATATTGTCTCTCTTGTATAAGGGATCAATAAATTAAAGGTTCGATTTCACCATGGAAATGGTTAAAAGCTCACCACTCTTCTTTTTTTTCTAATATTTGTGCCCCGTCCCTACAGGGCTTACTCTTTTTCCTATTTTCGTCGAATGCAGCTTGCATCCTATTCTTGAGTCCACTTCTCATCCGGAGATATGATTTAAAACTACCATATATTTCTCTTAGGTCATCTATGTATTCTTCCACCTCCGACTCAAGGTCAAGATGTGGATTGCAGACTCTGACGGCTGCATCCCCATTACCTGCAAAATAACGGGAGGAGGATCGGGGACGGGAAGGATGGGAAAGAATAAATCTACATCTGTTGCATACTTCCAGTTAAGCCTGGCGATTATCCTTCTCACTTAGAAGTGGTTTATTTTCATACCACGGATAGTCTTATATTTGAGATGAGGCCGCGTCCCGATTCTTTGCATGAACGTCTCACAGAAGTGACTGAGGGTCACTTCAATGTCTCCACTGCTGTCCGCTTCTTCTTCGTGGATCTTTTTCATTAATGCTAGACTGCAATTGTAGTCCAAATCGTAGATGATTTATTCTCAATTCTATTTAGTACTTGTAACATACATTTAGTCATTGTACAGGACCAAATAGAGAATGCATACAGCATGATTGGTTTAGTTACCATATTATAGATCGTTCTCTTATTCGCTTCAGAGAGGTAACTTCTGCGATTGAAAATGGGTTAAGGGACATAAGACACCCATAACCATGGTCTCTGTATTTATACAATATCAAGCACATCAAAATATGTCGTTAATGCTTTAGCGATAGCGATGTAGAGATTTTTGTCTATCTTTACATAAATTGTTAATATATATATAACTACCCTTTAATAAGTATAAAAATAGACAACACGCCAATTTAATCGTGCTTTCGATTATTTATTGTATGTCTCATTGTTTGTATTTGCAGTAATATTTAGTGCAAAACATATTTAATAAAAATTATGTGATTCTTAATTTACACAGTAATTACATACATACATATAGTTAAAAACAGTAATGTATACTTTACAAGTTGGTCTTTCTTTTTAGCAAGAAACTGAAAGCGCACTGAGAAGAAGGTAGAAGACTCTGATGGTATATTAAAACATATATATTTTAAGCTATCAACTGATGTTATTTCATGGTAATTAATTTAAAATTAAAGATATTGAATTTCATACAGATAAATATTTATGACTTTGGTTTAAATGCGAATTTAGTAAAATAAGGTTTTTCTTTTCGTTAAACATTAGCATTATGCAAATATTCTACCAATGAAAATTATTATATTCTTTCAATAAAAAAATCTATTTATATTTAAAAATCGACATGTGCTTAATCGTTGGGAAACTATGTTGGTTTGACAGCTCTGGCAAAAAGAATATCACAGAATTGTGAACGTTGCTGGCAAAAAAAGAAAAAAAAATGGCAGGTTTCGTAACTTGTCAGTATTACGATCCAGATTTTTATTCGATCAGACGATTTGCCAGTAATGAGCACTCAAGCACTTGTACATAAAATAAGATAACTATCACCTTGTGTTTATTTTATCTTTTTAAATTTATTATGTTTATTTTTGTGTTGTATTTTTATTTTATTTTAATAAATGCTCAGTTGTTGCTTTGGTCACGAATTGTTTATAAGAAATGATATACACGACTCATTACTCAATTACCTAATTGGTGGTTTATGCATTATAATACATTTTTTTTACTATAACTGATATATTATCAGATAATCGTAAATTATCCTATTGTTTTAAGTAGTTATTTTATAATTAATCAAATGCAACTTAATAAAAGATCTATTGGTCAAATATATGAAATAAGATGGAATAATTAATTGATTATAACGGTTAAATATTCAACAAGCTTAATATGATTAATAAGCAACGTTTGTTGAAAGCTAATTTGATTTTTATTAACAGTTATCAACATAAAGAAATTGATCCGCAAGTAATATTTTAATATTTATGCAATATGTAATTGATCGTTGATAAAAAGCTTGCTCGCGCTTTGCTGTCAGTGATTGCGGGTTCAACTCTTATCACTGAATACAAAATTATTATGTGTCGAAGATTCTCGTTGTGTTCATAACCTATAAGAAGATTTAGCCGACAAAAATTTATCATTAAAACCATCCAACAAAATAAATCTTCATTATTGAGGTTCACATGCTTTTCGTTTAAAGTAGACTTGGTTAAAAATAGATTCATCACAGTTGTAAATTATCACTCTTTCTATTTGGTATGGCTCCATCATAAACAACCAGCTAATATGTAAAACTGTGAATAGATTTCTCTCTATTGGTACCCATTTACCAGCAGTCCACCTGTGATATGAGACTGTCAACCCAAAATGACAATTAATATTGAGCTAGGCTATATGCCTATCAGTCCGCGTCAACAGTTGTGTACTATCGGTCTGATAAATAGGTTCATGTTGCATGGCCTACCTCGATTCTAATCGTCAGTCTCGGGACTGTATGCAAACTGTAAGTATATGAGTACCATATTATACTTTCATTTGCCGTGGATAAAATCTTTTTTCAAAAATTTGTGAAAATTAAATACATTTTAACCATTTCAATTTCACCATTTGATGCTAAATTATGGGAATTATTAAGAATTTTCTTTTTTGTATTAATTACTTGCAATTCAAATCAATAAATTACTAGAATTAAATGTGACTATAAATATTGCAGATGTATATAATACATATTATTTTACACTGACCCGACTTAAGTAAAGTGTGTACGGATCTCTACACATGTGAAAGCTTTTCTTAAAAA
Organism: Rhyacophila evoluta; assembly: GCA_022683975.1. Taxonomy (NCBI): domain Eukaryota; kingdom Metazoa; phylum Arthropoda; class Insecta; order Trichoptera; family Rhyacophilidae; genus Rhyacophila; species Rhyacophila evoluta. Next base: position 9,079 of record JAGVSQ010009051.1, on the reverse strand, counting down.
ACTATTTTTCACGAGGTTGGTTATCAAATAATTGCTCAATTTGTCGAACATATGGTATCATTTGAATTCTAAGTGACTTGTGTATAAAAGTATTAATAATTTTTTTTTTTTATATTAGAGCCTATCTTCAGTCAGTTGTCAAGTAAAATAGCAGCATGCATGAGCTACTGAATGTTCCATGCAGGAATACATCGCTCGCCTTATAAAATTTTACGCTCTAATTCATACATAATGTTAAAGTAGTCTCTTTACACAACAAATCTAACAAATAGCCGGTATTATTAAACATATTTTTTTCTTATATATAAATATTGAATTTGTGTAAATTGAACTATTTGGATGGTACTTGGTTTCTTTGAAGTGTTACATATCTGATAATATCATTATTAATTACGATGGGTGGAAATCTCATTTTTTTTTCAATATGTCCAGAGATCTTTTTTTTTTGGAAATCATTACTATTTTAGGTTCTTAAGTATGACATTAACAGCGTATTTCAATTTATTAAACGACGTTCAAATATCGGGTTTTGTAATCGTTTATATTCGAATGAAAAAGGGCAAGTTCAGAATATAAACAATTATTATGTTATATATATATACAGTACAAAGAAGTTTTAAAAGGAATATAAAATAAAATGAGGAAATAAATAAATCGATTTATATTATCATTTACAGAGATGAGGCAAAACCTGTTAAAAACTGTGTAAAAAATATACAGGGCACACTAATTGTAGATAAGATGGTGGTTAAATTCGATAAATCAAGAGATGCAAAACATCTATCTAAAAGTCATATCTTCAAATTGCTACACTATACCAAAGATTAAAAAGTGCGAAAGTAGTAAGGAGTGATCATTTAGTCGTGAAGTTATATCGATAAAATGACAAAGTTAATACATTCATCAACGATACTAAAAACTTATTTTTCAAATTAGTATTATAAATATAGATAACTATAAAACAGCTTCATTTTTGATAAGCTTTAGTGATGTTCTCTGTGATTGATTATGACTTAAATTACCCCATTGATCAAATTGATTACTCATTCGGAGATTAAACTAGATAATATTTTATGGAAAAAAAAATTGAAAAAATAAATAGATCGAAGAGTTAGAGATAAATTCTTTGAGTAAAACACCAATTGGCTCTGAAAGCGGCTAGTAATTTTGTAAAATAACTCATGTCGCGAATACTGCGATAACTCAGCCATTTCAAGAACATGGCATAACTTGATGCCTGCATTCCAATATCACAATTCTTTAATACGATTTAATATAAACAATTAACTCATGAAATTATCATCTCGTGAATTTGATAACTAGGACTTCGTTATTGGCATTCATCACGAAAGAATTGTCTCAAATATTATATTAAATTAAATTTTAAATCACTTAGTATTATTATTTACAAATATTCAACAACGTTTTAAGCGTAAATAGAACACGTATATCCGGGATATTCAATTGAATACATAACAAAAACATATTGACTAATACTAAACCGGAAATAACATTTCTCAAAAATAATACATTAGCATCGTTAATAATAATTTGATATCAGTATAACAAGCAGTGATAATCAACTGTATCATAAGTCATTCAATCTCCAGATAAGCTTATAATACATTGTTTTTTTGCTGTATTATTTTTTTCAAATTGTTTTAATGCCACCTAATGGTACTCTTTAAAAATGTTAAGTCTCCTTGGTATCTGAGAGGTTAGGGTGCATACTTCGGAGCCAGAGTTGTGGGCTCAATCTGGTGGATTAAAAAAAATGCAGGACTGGATACCCATTGGGTTTTACAATTGATTTTCAATCAATTATCTTGGAAAGATATCAACATATGTTTTCATTTTATGGAAATTTATATATATTTACTTCATTTTTGAAACGGAAATCTTTACAATGTATTGATTTATATGCGCTACTTTTAAAAGAGACATGCAGGTGTAAAAACAAACAATTTCCCTCAAAGATCTGTGTGACAACTACCTCTCGTGAAAAATAATTTGTCAAGATATGTCGTTTGATCGTGGAAATCTGTTTAATTAAACTCCATTTTCAGAGTGAACATTTTCAACCCGCGTATTTATATATATGCTCCTCTTTTGGAGCGGACGTGGTAAAAAAAATAGCAGTAGTGGTCTACCGTTTACTATTCTAGAAATCTTATAGCATGTGACTTGACAACAAAAAAAATTTAAATTAAAGATAATTGGCTTTTCCGCTCCATTGCGAATCTTAGACCTTTCTTTTGGATACACTCGGGTACGTTAATAAAGCTTTACGACTATTCTAAGCTTAGTTCTTTTGACTATTTACCTGATTCAAATAGATACGAAACAAAACATTGTCATGTATATACAGACTGATTCTAAATATTTGTTGGTGAGAGATACCTTAGAGAAAGAATAATGAATTCTTTGGAGTGTCTTATTTCATTATCAAAAGTAATTTAAAAGAGAGTCAAAGTATACGTTCCTACAAAATATACAAGTGAGTAAATATAATATATTTTTTAATTCCATTTAATAATTGAGCGTAATTGTCAAGCCTGCGATAAATATTAGACATCAGTTGGAAATGAAGTTCTTTGGATGAAAGTATTTTTAAAATGTTATTCTACATTAAGAAAATGTACAGTTATAATGAATTAAACACACAACAGATAAAATAACGTATAAGAACGACTGTGTTTACGAACAATTTAAAGAAAAGGGGAAATAAGTATCTGTAATAAAATGAAACTAAATCATATTTTTATTGTTTAAACAAATTTTCGTTTTCAATATTTATTTTAAATTTATAAGACTTGTACAGTAAATTTAATTGACTGTGAAGTCTTTCTTGGATATAAAATAAAAGATGTTTCATTTAATATTTATATCCTTCCATCGACTTCAAATAATTCTTTTCAAGCGGTTGATTTTGGTTTGTGGTGTTAATTTTATATTAAATTACTTTTGTTACTAAAACAAAATTATTTTTGCAATTCAAATAATTATAAATTCAATACAATTACAGTATTTATGAGAAAAACAATATTGATGCCTTCGTTGTGTCATTTCAAAAAACATTATTGCTATTTTGTTCTATGCAAGAAACGAGATGTTTCTGCTTAAATGTGGTAATAATTATAAAAATAAATAACGTTAATATAATCGGAACTGAAAAATGTAATATAATAAATTGTAAAAAAATGTGACAAATTAGTTCGTTTTAGCAAAGCATCGTTATTTACGTTTCACTGCATTGCATAAAAATAAAAATATTATCGAGAAATCACTAGTTATATAGTGATTTGTTATGAAATTTCGCGTATTGAAAATCTGGTAAAAATATTTCTAAAAAAACTACAATAGAAACAGAAGATTTTTACCAAATCTGGGAGTTGTATTTTAATAAAATTAAATTAAAAAATGTAAGTAAAACTATTTTTTACTTATGTAGTGATTTAAAAAGTATTTTTCTCGTCATTTTCATAATTTTTGACTTATCTTGTATATTGAAGCACCCCTATAAGTAATAAATACAAATGTAAAAATTTAAAAAGAAAAGTTTTTAAAAACATGGTTCCAAAATGTATGTATTCCAATATACATTAAACAGCTCTCCTGTAAATAAAGTCCAGTGCGACTTAGGATTAGGATAGTTATGAATTGCTGCGATAATTTGGAATTTTAAAGGATAGAAATAAAAACGGACAAGAAATTTGTATTGGTAACTTACCTAACTCAAAAAAAAAAATAGGTGACAACCATAATATCAAACAGTGGTCTCCACACACTAACTTAAATTCATTGTATATACAAGAAAATATATTCTATTGCATCCAGGTATCCGTATAATATTTTTAATAAAACTGAAGGTCTGATAGTAATACGATATTTTTACTATCTCCGGTCCATTGTCACGTAGATAGTCCATAAAAACCCTTGGTAAAGAAGTGGAGAGAATTTACATTTCCAATTATAATTTAATACAGAAACGAGTGGTAGTGGATATCTTCACACCGTTTATGTCCATGTGCTCCACTTTCAGAGCGGACATAGTAAAAGATGAAGATACATGCTATTTGACATCAAAAATGCTTGAGATATCATAAGGTTAGATATGAAATTTGACCAGTGGGTAGATACTGTATAAATATAATATCATTTATGGCTAGAAGACTTCATTACAAACTGCTGGATTGGTTAACTAATAAAGATCAATGGAAATGCATTTATATTAACAACACAGAAGGAATGGAGTTATTCAGTTGATAAACTATAGAAGATGTTAATGATAATGTAATTTAATACTGTATTAAAAAATAATGTATCCGATATCATTAATTATAAATGCTTGAATGAAACATTTGCTGGTAAGTTATGACAGGTTGTAAAGCTATTCGGAAACGAATTCAAAATCAAATACCGGTTAATCGATTATCAAACAATACAGCAGGTGCTTTTATAAGAACGTATTATTATAAATCACATATATTAACTCTCACCTTACCGTACTAAAAGCTACCGTGCTGGACCCAGAGTCTAATTAAAAATTCACGTTTTAAATAAAAAAATCTGCTAGATTAATTATAGTTATTAAAATCAGTCTATTGTGTATTCAAAAGTTAAATAATACAAAGTAAGTGCAAACAATGAAAAATAATACGGCACGCAAACATCTTCCATACACTAAGTTATTGTATCTAGCAGCAAAAAAGCTCTATTCCTTTTTAAGACGTATTGGTAACAATTTATCGAATGATCGATCCTGCCCAATACACATATTCTAATGTGATCCGATAAATACACGCGCATGCCAATCTTAGATTGAACACAAATTTAATACTTGTCTTTCTTTCGTAATGAATTCATTGAAATCATAGGAGTTTTTTTTTGTGAGAAATACATTAAATATTGGCTTACAATCAGTATATTATGAGAAATAAAGTAAACTGTAAATACTGGTCACTTATTATGACCGGGTAAGAAGAGTTAAAATAAGCTCACATGATAAATATCCTGTTTGTTTATTGCTCCAAATTATTCATCGTTAGTAAATAAAATAGTTGGCAGTGTGACTGATTCAGTAAACATTTAGCGTCCGGATCCGGTTGAAAAGAATTTATTGCTACAAGTTTATATTTGTTTAGCAAATGGAGAAACAATATTTTGTTTATTAGTTTTTTAAATTCTAACGTTGATTAATGTGTATCTTTTTTAAAAATAATGAAGATATTATAGATGCTTTGGCTTAATCATAATGCAGGCAAGATTATTTGTATACTTAAATAATTTATTATATTTTATTAGGACGTAACGAATATATTTTTCATACTATTTGTATTTTGTTTCATATAGATAGCATAAATCGTTACATGTTACGAATGTATTTATTTCTGTTTTCATTTATTATATGGCAGTATACCACGTGATTTAGAATATCTTTTAGAAGGCTTAGAGTAACCTCAAAAATGTTTGATTATTGTAAGACATTTTTATTTATCTGTAATAAGTGCTGCTAAAATCTAAAAATAAACTTTGGCTTATAGTTGCAATAATTGACATACTTTAATACTATCGTCTAATACCGCTTGGTAGATATTGATTTTGGACTCATCGGAATCATTTGCAATATTATATTAAATTACTCATATTTTTGCCTTTGTGGCCAAGTAGTTAAATGCGCATGTTTGTAAATTACTAAGCACCGTGATATGGGTTTGAATCTGGTGTTTAAATAAATTAGTAAAAAAAAACAAAACGCAAGACAGATACTCAATGGATTGAGCTATTGGCTGAAAATGAAATACGCTTTGTCACGACAATTTTTATGCTACCTTCACATTTTGCGGATTTTCCTAATTTATGACCCACGAAGAAATATTGTTAAATAAAACTCTTACATAATATTTATTATAAACATTTATTATGACACTTTTAAACATGCTTTTATTGTTTTTATCTTAAATCTTTTGAGTACATAAATAATTATTTCTAGGATATTTCCAATACAAATTTGAATCTTCCATTACAAAAAATTACAAATATATACTATAACTAATAACAAACAAATATGCAATTTTCATATTTATATTACTGTTATAAACAAAATAGTTCTCGTTTGAAAAAAAATGTGAAACGACTGTAACACTTAAAACAAAATTACAAGTGAATAATTATTCATTAAACTACATTATAAAAAGTAGATACGTAGACTGATTGGTTGCTCAAGGTAAATTATCTTTTTAATTAAACGAATTAAGAAATGTACACATTAAAATTACATAAAGCGGTAATGCAATTTTCTGTCAAATATCATATTGTATTTATTAAATTAATTCTTTATTGTTATATATTGTGATGTATTTATGTAAATAACATTCATATAAAATGTACAAGGAAACTTTTTATTGGTATTCTTAGAACGCACACGTTGCCAAAGCTTTTGAAAGAATGTGCTCGAATTTTGAAATGTAATATTACCGCAAAAAATCAACATAATGTATACACATTTCCCTTCAATTTATGTTTAATTTTACTGTTGAATTAAAAACTAAATGATGTATATTGTTGTAAATGTGTCTCGTATGGATTTACGCTATCAAACAAAGCCTCAATTACATTTTAGAGGCAAGCAGTTTAAGCATATTCTAACAATATTGGATTAGTGATAGAACAAATTAAAATTGGTCGAATTATAGTTTCATAATTCTTAATAGAAATTGATTTTAATCAAATTGTAATGATTACCAATTGACATACTCAATTTACGAGATACGGACGTTTGTAAGTGACGTCGATAGATTTGCTATTAACATAAATGCTTGGCTTTTAGTAGTTGGCAATTTTAACTTAAAACGTGTAGATAGAAATTTGCCGATTTTTTCTTAAATACAACTCAAAGAATTTTGGTCTACTTTTATTTTTAGAGAACTACATTGGATGAGTTTTTCCTTGAAGGTGACGATGTGAATCAAAAAAATAACACAATATTTATACGAGGTATGAAAAAGTGAAATCGTGGTCTTTACCTGTCCAATGTCGTGTGCGTATTTACAGACAGTTCAAACATTCAGTTTTAGCATTTTAGATAGTGTTTTTTTTGATTGTCAACAAGAAAAATTGAATGATGATTTAATACTATGAATAGTGAGTTAAGGTTTTCATGATTATCAATTATTCATTTCTTGGTACCTTCATCATTCTCATCATCTTGATTATATAGAATAAGAAGCTATCAATACTTAATACAAAATAAATACCAGTTCGAACGTAGAAATAATCAAGAAGATGTACTATAATAAAGCTGTTCTGTATTTTTTAGTCATGCAATAAGAGAAAACGCGTACAAGCTATGTGATAGTAAATATAAGTATGGTGTTAAATATAAGAAAGTCGTTTTGCACAAAGATCATCTATATGAAAAGATTAGTTCCAGACAATATTGGTTCGAATATTCAACGTAAAGGTTATGCAAAACAAGAGATGATTACATATTGCAAATATCCGTGAAGAGTAAAACTATTAAATGCAGAGAAAATTGCTAAAAAATATCTTGAAATTAATTAAATTTCACTCAATGTTTACGACGTTCACGTACAAAACAACATTTCATTATATATGAGAAAAAATCGAAACGAAAATAAATAATAATTGTACAAGTTATGTTATTTATTTTTGTTATCTTATTAAAAAAAAATATTTGTTAGTATTATCCAACTTAGGAATATAAATTAGATATATTTTCAACTTCAGACATTAAAACATAGACAAGTCAATAGTTCAATCGCGTGTTTTCAAAATAGTTCGATTTTAAGTTGTTTATTATTTTACGAAGTAAAAGTTATTTTTTTATTTTGAAATAATAAAGCTAATAATGATTGTATTTGGTTTTTTATACTCAGTAATTGTGGTTGTAAAGTGGTTTAACCATTGACCACACCACGCATGAAAAGAATGTAACTGTTCTACCGCAATATTAGCGAAATCGTTCGAAATAAATAATAAATATGTTCAAGTTGAAAACGTGCTCGCTGAATGTTTATTAACACGTATTAAAAAATATTTTTATTTTTTTAGAAGCGTGTTTTACTACCAAATCAATCACATGTAAAAAATTACCTCACTGAATTTAATTTTTGAATTACTTGTTTTTTCTGTCTGTGTGAATTTTGTCTATACACGTGACGTGTATGGATCAGAATTGTTTAACAAATAGCTACTCACCATGTCTCCCCGGTAGCGTAGTTGGTAGCGTGCGCGCCTAGCGATCCAAGGAATGCGGGTTTGATTCCGAAATCCGAAACACTCTCTTTTCCCTTCTGTATATATATGTATTTTTAATTCTTTCTTTATTCTTTTTTTTTTACAATTTAATATGTTTGTTATAACCATATGTATGTCGTGTTGTCAATGTATTAAACTTATCATTTGTGATATTCCAACATGTATAAAGTAAATAAATAAATAAATTATACTGCGTTAATAACTGGTGTGATAACGTGGTGAAAGGAAAAGCAATGTAAGGACGTGGCTGTACTCAAACCATATAAAATTTTGCACATACATTAATTACTCTGCCACAATTTGTTATTTTTTTAATTCATTACTCACCGTGGCTCAGTATTCAAGTGTGCTCGTGGAGAATATTGAATAGGGTTCGATTTCTACATAAAAATTTACATGCTTCTTTGCGTGTATACAAATGGCGGACTTATCTTATGAATTAAATGGCTGGCAAATATTTCTGGAAAAAATAATATGTCAAATAAATTTTCGAGATTCCTGATTTTTGATGGTTACACACAAATTGCGATTTTCTCACATTATATGCAACTGATATACTAAATTATAATTTTGAAATCTTAAGAGAATTGAGACATCCGACGACGACCCACAAAGATCATTCACAAAACTTGAAACATATATATATTTATTGTATACTAGAATGATGTAGTACGGCTTTGTGAAGAATTTGGAGACTATATTAAACCAAGCAGATCCCTATTACGTCAAAAATTATTTAATCTACCCACCATCCACCCGCCCCGTCCTTCCACCTGGTCTTAATCAGGCGTATCCCGGA
>JAGVSQ010009050.1:0-13914 GCA_022683975.1 Rhyacophila evoluta | reverse complement strand
TGGACATGCTGGCTGTTTAACAACGGTTTTGCATCTATACAACTCATTTATAAAGATTAGTTACTCTATGATACCTATTTAAGAGTAAATTCATGACAACTAGATGACTATTTGTCAGTTAGCCGATAAATAAAAAAGAATACAATAAAATATCATCAAAACCAGCCTCTGGCACGTACTTACTTATAAAGTGGTCGGTTATCTTGATAATAAATGATAGAAAAAAACTACTTTATTTTGATTCAACAGTAAGTACGTTTTACAATGCGAATTGACCATTGTTTGATGTTGAAAAAAATGCTCCGTTTAAATTATTGGACAATGTTTGTTTGTCTGACATTTTGCATACAGCAGACGTTTTAAATGGTAGGGCATTTAAGTTTTGCGGTGTAAAGTTGTCCACTTTTCCAATTGATCCATGAATTTGATCCCCGCAAGGCAGTAGCCACAATAGATGCGGCGGCGGCAGAGATAAAAATTAGCTATAAACAGGTGAGTAACCAAGAGAGTAAGTTGTAACGACAGCGTGTTGTCGCGCTGTCGAATCTACTCATTTTTTTCCCTAACTGTTACTAACTGAAACTATGTGGAGTCCGCTGTCGGTGCTCACAGTTTCTTGACTATATCTATCTAGGGTGGGTACCGAGAAGTTCAGTTATTTCCCTTTCCCTCATGTTAGCTATCTGATAGTCCTGCTATAAATATATCAATGCTGAAGACGTTTCGGGGGGAAAGCACCAAATCACCTATTTATAGCTATTTTTCATCTCTACTGTCAATGCTGCACTGCTGTCGCTCTGTCGCCGTCGCATCTATCATAGCCTTATTTTTATGTTAGTTTTTCAAGCGGAGATTCGTGATTCTTGATTGATTGATTCGTGCGCCTAAAGCAACTTGCTCCAATTACTCATTGGTAGCTACGCCATTGATGACGTGATACCCAGAGTCACTTTTATCTAATTCTAACCACTATAAAACATTTTTTTCTTTTCCAGCATTATTCTGTTGTCACAAAAAAATTATGAATTTCTAACTCTTTGAAATCTGTCGTTTCTTCTTCTTCACACAAATTCTTCTAACCATTTTTTAATGTTCTCACTTTCACTTCTTTACGGATATTTTGTCTGTTATATCGAGAGTTCGTTATATCGAGGTTTGTTGTATTGAAAATCTAATGTACTGCTAAATCGTCACATTCCTAATTAAACAGACATATAACATAAAAACCCACTTAATAACAGCACATTTTATATAATTATATGTTTCATTATTAAATTTAAATTTAAAATACGTGCGATTTTCAAGCCGATTAAATGACGCTTATAACAAGCTGACATTACCGCCGCGATTTTAAAAAGCATTTAGTTTTCGTTTTTTGAATTGCCGATTTATGCAAATGGCGGCTGAACTGTCAAATAACCATTTTAGTGTTGTAATACTTTCAAAAAACGAAATAATATCGCTAAATATTTGATATTGGACATGATTTATTCGAGGCTTTTCTTCTGTTTGTATATTTTCTGATATATTGCACACACCTGCTGAAAAACAGAACGCATTCCAATCGAAATGAACACTGTGATTGTTTTTACGATGCTGGCTTTCTATGACAAACGAACATTTGCGAACACATGCTGACCGGCCGATAAGGACTTGAAACAAGATCCACAATACGTAACAATAATATATATGACAAGATGTTCCAATATTATTTTGCACGGTCGTTAGATATGTTATTTACACACACATATATTTTTTTGCTATTTGCAAACAAGACAATATAAAAATGCATTGAAATCATACAAAGAGAAAATGTTGCATTGCTTTTGTTGTACAGTACGAACCAAAACATACTGTATGGTAGGCTATCTAACCTGATTATTATCTTTATCTTTGAATTGGCATATCAGCAAGGTCTCCCTGAGCTTGTCTCAAGAGTTTCAAGATAAAAACCCCAGGATCAAAATCCTCCCAGACCAAAGCTGGGCCGTGGGTAGAAGATGCGCTTATACAAAAAGTTTCTTGAACCAACTGTTTACAAATATTCACTGATTTATAGCTTGCAGAACGCATTTTTTCGACTTATTTATAACTCAGCCGCTCTGGCTAATATTGATCTGTATGTCCCTGATAACTACCTAAGAAATCGAGAATATTAGCTGTTTTTCAATCCTAAATGCAGGACTATCCTGCCAGTAGTCATGCCAATGTGTGGGGCAATGGTAATTTTTAAAGAAATTGTCTCGGATATTGATATCTTCCACCTATGTGAGAGCGAGTTTAGAGGGATGCTAGTATATACATTATTGGAATAGAGTCGATCCAACTTACTTGTTTTATTTAATTCTTTCTTATATTTTAATCTGTCTCCCCGGTGGCGTAGTTGGTAGCATGAGCGCCTATAAATCTAGGGAATGCGGGCTCGATTCTCTGTTTGTCGGATGTTAAAAATCCAAAGATGAAGGACTGGACTGCCCATTGGGTTGAGGAATTGTCTGACATTCAATTCTCGTGAAAAATAATCTGTCAAGACGTCTTCACATTGCGGAGATCCATACACTCCGTTTACGGATTGGATATCTTCACACCGTGTAGATCCATCTGCTCCGCATTGGGAGCGAACAAGGTATACATATTTTCAAAAGTATTCATATTTAAAAAAAAGAAAATCTGTTTTAATCATATTTATATCGCGTTGTTAATGTATTAAACTTATAATTTGTAATGTAACAACATGTATAAAATAAACCTCGCAACTACATAAAGATTTTTTCGAAATATAAGTAATATACTTTAGGGCCACCGTGTGTTAGTATATAGAATATTGTTATCATACTTTGTCGGCAAATTCCGACCGGTTTTATTTCATTTTACACTACGGTTTATTTTTTTATTTATTTTTTCTCTATATAAACCAAAAGGTGTTGATTGGTTGTTAAGTTATAACCTGATATAAGTCGGTTTTTTAGATTTTAATTATACAGAAAAATTATACCTTGCAGTGGAATTAATAATTAGAACGATTAGCGGTCGCTTTGTCCATATGGCCAAGATGTACAGTTTCCTACCTATTAAATATTACTACCGAAACGGCTTAGACTCACTGATGGACTTGTTTCTATTATCCAACCTAATTGGAACTACTAAACGGTAGGATAATCGCTAAAGAACATGTGTTCAAGTTTGCATGCACAATCATTTGTGGGTTACCATAATTTTTTCCCTGAAACCGAAACATTCACCAATTTTAGGTAATCCTACGTGTATTGATGATATAAACTACAAGACCAGACGTCTACCGACATAAAATTAAATAACAATAAACCATTCATTGATATAGGATTATACTATTATTATAATTGCTTGATAATAACATGCTCGATTCGACCAACAAAATGCACTGTGGGTTTTGAAAGATAATAGTTTATATTACAAAACGACATTAAAATAGTGGTACGTACATTTTCATTACATAAAAAAATGTTGGTAATAAAATATTAAACGATATGAAAATAATAGTAAACTTATTCAAACGATAATTAGTAATTGTAACTAATGTTAGAGAGACTCAAAGTCTGGAGTGGTTTCTGAGTATATTTTTTACTTCATTTCTACTTATGAGATTCGTAAGACGGAAACAATGAAATAACAGTGTTATAATGTCGAAAATTCTTCAACATATGGTCACCGTATTTGTATGGTCTTTTATGTATAACTTGCACAAGTTTACATGAGCGTGTGTAGCCCCTTTATCTCGCTGTTATATATATCTATATATATACATAACCTTGCCAGTCTTGGTAATGTAAGTATAATATGTATGACACAATAGAATTGCACAGTATGTATCATTGTACGTTACCGATGGCTTAGAGGGGCTACAAACGCTCATGCAAACTTGCGCAAGTATATCATAAAAATATGGTGACCATATGTTGAAGAATTTACAATATTATGACACTGTTATTTCATTGTTTCCGTTTTACGAGCCTCGCAAGAAGACTGATGAAGTAAAGAAAAGACTTTGAATTCAGTTCTGACTTGAGTCTCTCTAACAATAGTTAGACTTACTAATTATCGATTGAATAAGTTTACTAATATTTTCATATCGCTTAATATTTTATTACCAACATTCTTTTAAATAGTGAAATTGTACGTACCACTATTTTAATTTCGTTTTGTAATATAAACTATTAACTTTCAAAACCCACAGTGTTTTTTTCTTTTGATCAAATCGAGCATGTTAATATTAAGCAATAATAATCAAAGCATCCCATATCAATGAATGGTCTATTTATTGTTTCATTTTATGTCTGTAGATGGCTGATGTTACAGTTTATATTAAATACACGAAGGATTAATTAAAATTAATAGTCGTTCCATTTTCAGGGGGAAATAATAATGGTCATACAAACGATTGTGCATGGACACTTGAACTCGTCTAGCCTCTTTTAATCTGCAAACCAGCTAACTGCATTTATGCAAAATGTCGAGAAGCAACAAAAACTTTGGTGAATGCTTTTAATGTTTCTCCATTGAGTTGGCTAGCTTGTAAGATTGATATAAGATGTTTTTTTTTTTTGTAAATTTAGCGCACTCTGTATGTGATATAAAAATATAAACTAAATAAAATGGCAAATAAATTTATAACGATCATCTGACATGAATGGCAAATTGTTTAAATCAGCTGTTCCCAAACTTCACACACAAATAAAGTCACGGTGTTTTTTTTAAATTAAAATTTTCCCATGGCGCTTTTAGTTCTTTCCATAAAATTATGGATTCTCGTATTTTTAGCTCTTCAATCTAAGGTGCCGTGGGACACACTTTGAGAATCCCTGTTCTAATTCTTTCTGTTATAATTTATGACGTTCAATTTTGCGGGAACATCGTATTACAGAATGCACATTCATTGAAAAATAATGTCCAGGTCTCTTGTTAACGAAAACTAATTTTACGTTAGGGCCGCCATAAATTGTACAGCGACGAACAACATATCATTTCGCCGAGATCAAAGCAACGAGTCGGAACTGCCGCCCACTTTACAGATAGGTTCATATTATAGGACAACCCCAATAACTCGACCTGTGATTAATTTAAAAATTGGATTAAAAATCACATTAAATAATTACGACACAGATTGAAATTTGATTTTAAATTACATCAGAAATTGACTGCCAATATCATTCATTCTCCCGGGTATTATGATAGAGCAGGGTTTTGCAAACTTTTCTGCAATGGAACTTTTTTAACCCGGAAATTTTAACAGAATTTATTTTTAGGTTGGGCAATTTTTACTAGTAAGAAGAGCTTTAAATATGTTGCACTGTATAAAACCTTTACAAATTTTCGCGGAACATTGGTGCTTTGTGGAGCATAGTTTGGGAAGCTCTGTGATAAAGCCGATATAATAATTCGGAAGTTGGATTACTATTAGTTAAGTTCTTTTACATAATGACTGTAGAAAAGCAAAAGGATGTAACCCTCAGCTTATTTCAAAATAATTTCTTTCTTTGATCATAATGTATACACAATTTAACTTTTTGAGGATTATGTACGTAAATGTACGTCCGAGCGCTTTGTCGCCTTATTTTCAAAGCCATTTTTTTAGTTTTATTATAAAATGTTGTCATGTCTTTTGATATAAATACTAGATATATCTATCGATGATATGTGGAAGTAATACAAACGTTTTAGGTTAGAAAAAAATACATACACATTAAGAAAAAAAGTCGGCTTCAGTAATGAAAAATTCCCTTGTTCTCTTTTTATAATTATTATGATTTGTAAAGAACCAAAAGATTATTTACATAGCTACTCACAAAAACACATCAAATATCACATAGATCAGTCATATATGTTCAAATTTGATTTTAAGTGCTTCTTTGATTCCAAAATCGGAGCCGCCACACATGGTAATGTTATACACATTCATACCAATTTGGAATAACTTTTCAGTTATTTATTTCGTTGTTTGGAAATAAAAGAGCATTGTTTTCAAATCGGCATATCCAATTTGATTGATTTTATGCTATTAGTTGAATTGATAGCAGTGAAAGATTTTAGTCTTTAAAACGTGTTTGCATAAAGAATTAACTCACTAATGAAAGAGTTGATACACACATATTAATTCGGTGAAAATTTAACTAATTACTATAAATGGATGGCTTAGTGGCTGATGTATAAATCTATAAACGACATTAACAAATAATACAAAAAATACTTGAATAAACAGTATATGAGTAAAAACTGTCACTACATTCTGATAAGCCTACAGCTTAGTACTTTAGCAGATAATAAATATACGCCATATCGTATGTAAAAAAATCAATTCGAAACACGCCTATGAATGAAGAATTTATTACATGCAAAAAATACATTTTAAAACACAATCATTCTTTCGTTTTAATGTTATAGCGAGCAGAATGTATCTTACTGTTTTTATATGCATATCAATTTTGTAATTAATTTTATACAATCAACTGATAATACTAAGCGGAAATTCAAAACAGATCATTTTTAAAAACATCAAAATCTGTTAGTAATTATGACTCGCTTCCTACAAGAAACAGATTTGTAGCTTTTAAAACATAGTATAAATATTGTTGCAGACGTTATGTAAATACGTATTGAATGTGTAAAGGGAAAAGGACGTAAATCACACGAAAGAAATTTTAATTTTATTTATTTTATTTTTAAATTTTATTTTTATTTGATAAAATAAGGAAGATTTCACATCACATCAAAACTGATAGATTTAACAGAGAGATTTATAGGAAGAGACCGTCTACATTATTTAATTAGCAAATGCATGTAGATATATTCTGAAGATACCAAAAGACGAAATAGAGTCACAATTAACGATCAATTTGTAAATTTATTACCGATTTCAAATAGTTTTAAATTAAATATCAATTTCAATCAACAACCACAACTACAATATTAAAAATCCAAATAACAATATTTCCGAAAATTTATCATTTCTTGAATAATTCAATAATATATTTTTGGCTTGATAATAACTTCACTCCGAAAGTGAAGTACATGGATCTACACAGTGTGAAGACATCCACTGTGAAAGTATATGGATCTTCACGATGTGAAGATGACTTGATAGATTGTTTATGAGAATTGTTTGACATAAAATTGCTCGCCCCAATGGTCATTTTTAGATTTAAGTCTGACAGATGGGTAATCGAAGCCGCATCCCCCGAATTGCTAGGCGCGTACGCTACCAACTACGCTAACGGGGAGACATTTTTACAGCCTTATTATGATTGAATATCTAATGAATGGCTAATGAACCAAACCTAATCAGTAAATAACAACTATTTTCTCTTTTCAAGGTTTTTGATTATTGTAACTTATTATAAAATACGCAGGAAGATATTTATTTTGTACGTTAATATTATATAAATAATGCAAATTAATAATTTTTAATCTACATACCACACTATATATAGTAACATTTATAATATAAACAATATTTTAATTAAGTATTATATGCAAATACGAAAGAAAAAATGTATAACTCTATTTATTATAAAAATATTTATTACATATTTTCAATGCTAGTCAATAAATTTGAATTGATACATTATTTTATATAATCTTGAACAAAACAGATAAATTTATTCATAGATAAATAATTTAATTACATTGCATCATCAGTATTATTAATCATCTATCGATCCCATGAGGAATATATGAATATCACAGCTGTAGTGAGTATTAATCAATTATCGATTTCATATTTATGTTTGAGAATCACAGCTGTAATCTATCATACACATGGTTTGCATTTTACCGAGAATTTTCAATCTACGCTTTTCAATTCTGTGATAGAAAATCTGTTATTTATTATATCGTTATTGATACATAATACTTTTAGCAACGGTGTCTGTTTTTTTTCATCAGCCTGAATATATCTGAAGATTAAAACTTATAAATTAAATGAATAAACCTTGGAAGCAGTTCCATTGGCCTCTGTCGTCCATCAAACGCACTGCATCCTTATACAGTACGTGTGTTGGCATATTTTATTTCCTTCATATATCCAACGGTCTTCGAGAGCTTCTGGATCCCACCACTAGGAAAAGCTTGCCATATTTTAACATATTGCTCGTGACACGGCAACACCTCGTATACCACTAAAAATACAAGATATGAAAAGAACTATCTATATGGAAAATATAATAAAATCAAATTTTATATTTTTTCAATGTCAAAATTCCAAGGTAATTAATTTAATGATACAAAAAAAATTTAGAATTTGATGTAATAATAGTAATGATCGAGAGTTTTTTTCGACATCTTTAAATTTTGTGTCGTGTGGTTAGAGATTGTGATCGAGAATTCTCGGCTCAAGAATTCTCGAGAGTTAAAAAAAAAATGATTTTTTCTCGAGAATTTCAATTTTTTTATATATTTCATATATTGTTAATTTGGTTTGATGGAAGGGCGCTGTAAAAAAGCATAAGCACAATAAAACCAACGTTGACACGAAATGAATATAACTTTTAATTATTAATAACAAGTGTTTTCTTCGTCGAACGTAGGAAGTTGAAGAATTTTGATAACTTTGAAGTGAGCTGTTACTTATATTACTGCACCAAAATACATCATGTTGATACTAATTTTCTGCATACTTTTACGTTTTATAAGTTACTTTTGCATAACGTTTTGATTTGATGCGTCGTTTTTGAATTATTTTGTAAAAACTTAACTTTTATCTACCTAGCTAATTAAGCTCACCTCGGCAGAGAGGGAAAACTTAGGATAATCATACTGGGCCATACTTGAAGCGATTAAAACATAAAACCTTCACCTTGAATTAATGTTCGTTTCAACTGCCTAGCAACTGGCCTAATATCTATAACTTAGATATCGTATTTGTCTTTGCTGTATTGTTTTTCATGTGTATTATTTATGAACCATTTGTAAAAAATAATAAAGTCTTTTATGTGCGATATGAATGAATGGATGTGCATATTCCCAATAAATTTTCTCGACATTATTAAGTAAATAAAATTCCCTCACTCTCGAAATTTACAAAATTGTTGATTTTGATTTTTCAATCTCGAGAATTTAAAAAAAGTCGAGAATTCACAATCAATGCATGTGTTACTGTCATGAGCGGTGAGTAATTACGAGATTATAAGATGCTACAAACTTCGAGAACCATGGACTACAATCAGTCATCAAGTTTTGTCAGCTCGTATGTTTTTTCTTCAGGACGAAAAGTAATAAATAAAATAAAAAATCAACCCGAGACGCCGAAATACACCGATACGGCCCTGTAAATATACCAATTAAATTACTCTAAGTATTGAATGACAGTAACGAATATTCGATGACACTTTACGAGGGAAAAAAATAATCTATTAAGTATCACATATGAATAGCTTTCGACGGCTTGTCAAAAGTTTCCTTGTCAAAGAAATCTTTTTGCAAGTGAACTTTCGGTAATAAGAGTGTATCAATACCAGTGCGAGGCCTTTTTTAGCGTTCGAGTTTAGTTTGTCTGGCAAAAAAAGCGTGTAATATGCTTAACATCAAGCCAGAGAGGTTTGTTCTTTTTTAATTGACACTCCGTATCTTTTTTGATCTTATCGTGGATTTTTATCTTTTAATGGACACAAGTCTTTGGACTGTTTTTCACTGCCATTTGCGGACATGTACGCCGTACGTTTTAGACAAAATTTAGGGTAACCACGTATTAAGAGGCAGCAAGAACCTATTTCATTAATTTTCCGTTAAGGTTAAATGTTTATTTTAGGTTGTTTTTCCGCTCCAAAAGACGAGTATTTGAATCTATAGAGTGTGAAGATATCTGCAACGGAATTAAAGTATATCGACGCCAATATTGCAGGAATACATATCTTGATTTTTTGGCTTAAGTCACTTTGTAAAGTATAGTTTTATTTTTTGCAATCTCTTGTTTTATTGGTACATTTTTGCAACAAAACGTAATTTATACACGTTTTATGAACATATGTGTATCAATAATAAAAGAAATTGCAAATTCTTCATAAGTACCAAAAGTGTCCCAAGAGCAGCATTCCAAGAAGTTCGCGTACGCTAGAGTGTGCGTGATTCCTATTCCAACTAATTATACCCTGTTAATATCTAGCATTGTCGAGAAGAGACCTTCTCGTTCGCTGTAAAATCTTGCATTTTTTCAAAAGCTAGAAAATAACCCTTCGTAGAAACCAAGTCACAATGGTCGAACCTCACTCCCAGAGGATGTGTTTGGTATCTTGCATTTCGCCACATAAGCAAGTAGGAGATTCTATAAGACCTGGTAGTACCATTAAACAATTCGAAACGTTTGGTCAAACTATTAAAAACGTCAATTCTCGATTTAGGAATCAAATATCCATTAAGTTTTTAGTATGCGGACAGTATTAAAAGCATAGAATACTAAAAAAATGTTCTACGACAAAGGAGACCACTTTATGATTGCCAGTGTTGTCAGTGTTTGTACAATTCAAAACACTTCGATAAATTCTGACGCCAGTCTCATTTCAGTTTTGGCATCATTTTTTGATATGATGCCAAATAAGGCATCACCGTAAAAGATAGCCATAACTCAAAATAAGTTTCTATCAGTTGTAATCACCTGTGGATTCCATTCTGAGATGGATATGGAGACTGTGATATTGTCAGCCGCTGTCAATCGACCGTTACTCAATCTTCTTCAGAAAAGTTGGACGAGGAGTTTCTGACAAGTCCGTGATCAGGGCCGCATTTAGACTTAAAAAGACTTCTACAAACTGCATTTGAGCATCATGTGAGCAAGATGGAAATCAAGATGGAACGTCATGTGAGCAATATGGAAAAATCTACTATTCAGCATGTTTCAATATAAAACGAAGGAAAATTCAGAAGATACTGTATGGTAATAAAGATTTGCGGCGTCATACGGCGAGCGTGATGATCTCTTCACATTAATTGCTTGACCAAATTAGTCTCCATTTTTTCAATTAGCTTTTTTTCTCAATCTATTTCTTTTAACTTCAGCATACTTGAATGCCTGGTAACCTAAGTTTTGGATAATTAACATTCACTCCTGGGACATCCGCATCAAATAAAAAAGATCGCTTCACGATATCAGAGCTCCGGGATACGGCTAATTAAGACCGGGCGTAAGAACGGGGCGGGTGGATGGTGGGCACATTAGGTAGGAATACTCGATTCAAAATATAAGTGACAAACACAATTTGAAGCATAGCATTATACATAGGTAATTGAGCTGTATCCATAGTCTACTAAATATAATGTGCGCAGCTAGCAATCCGATGAATTCGGGTTCGATTCCCATATCTGAAAAACAAAAATGGAGGACTGGATCCCCATCGAGTTGAGCAATTATCTAACAAACAATTCTCATGGAACATAATCTAATTAATAGATTATAGATAGATAGATTATATGGATAAATTAATATCAAAAATATCTAAGCCTTTTTCTTCATGATCAACCATTCGTCTGGATTTTAATATTTTCAAACGCATCATAGCAGGCAAATGGTTAAATATCCTCAAAATGGATTAATAGTATATTGTACTATATACAACTATGTACTGTATAACTAAGTTCCAAACAACTTGTCATGGCGCCATTAAAAATTTAAGCAAAAAATTGTTTGTATTTCTTTGACATCAATTAAAACTTTACTGTGGACAATTTTTTTCAGAACAAATTTTTAAATGAAATGACTTATTTAAAAAAAATGTTATTTTATCGATTCTATCAGCAATTAATTAATTAAAAATTAGTGATATCAATGTCATTTTTTAACTCTCGCTTTACTGTCCTAAAAGCCACGGTGCTGACTCTTAACTGTCCAGTAAAAATGTAAGCTTTAAATCAAAATTGAGCAAAATCCACTAGATCAATTATTGTAATAAATCATAAAAATCATTGTATTGTGCATCATAGATAGAATAATATAAAATAACCGCAAAAAATGCAAAAATAAAAGTAAAACAAAATACACAATATGTACAGGAAGATATCCTTTACTGACTGATAACTAATCGTTTTAATACTCCCTCTCTTTCCTTCAGAGATGTAATGACATTTTTAAAATGAGAGATGGAAACTGCCATTACACACATACAAACGTCATCTAATAATTATAACATACAAATATACATGGCGGTTCTATTTTTGTTTAGTAACATCATGTGAATTTTTATGAGAAGTGCATAAAGTATGAAGGCCTTGTTTATGAGGTTTACGCCATTTTTCATTTCTTTGGTCGTATATATTAAAATAAGATCACACATCAGATCATGTTTTGTCATCATATTCTTACAAATTTTAAGTGTACAGTGTGAAGATGCCGAAGGGTGATTACTGGTTCATAAATAACAATATTTGCGAATGTTAACCAGTCAATTAACACTCGCCTTACTGTTTTTTAACTTTGGTGATGGCTCCCGAGTGACCAGTAAAAAAATGCTTTGAATTCTAATAGTACACAATTTGTTAGATCGATTATTGTAATTGGCTATAAAAATCATGTATTAATAGTCAAATAATGTTAAATAAGTGCAAGAGATGCAAAAATAAAAGAGAAACGAAAGAAACGACATGTCGCAGCGAATAATCTTCACCGACTGATTTAGCTTCTTTGAAGACTCCCTCTGTTTCTCTCCGAGACGTATGACATGGACGCTACTGTTATACACATACCAACGTAATTTGATACACACACGTTTATTCCGGCTCTAGACTTTAATACGAAATAATTATTTCACTTAATATTGATCAATATTTTTATTTCGTAATGACATTGAAATCATATGGATTTTGTCATACGGAGGAGTGCATTAGGTATGAAAACTTTTCAATCGGTGTATTTGGGGAAATAAAATAAAATTTAATTACTGATCAACTATCTATCACCGAACAGTGAGAGTTATTTGTGGTTGTTTTTAAATAATATAATATATTATTAATTATTATACGCGATAAAAAATGTAAAATATACCATCAGCTAATTAAGTAAAACATATTGTACATTACAATCAATCTCATAAGAAAAAGTTTTAATATACAAAAAATACTCACTGATTGGGTCCTATAATTAATACTCGATTTACCGTGATCTAGTTAATAAGCCCAGAATTGAATTAATCGTAATAAAAAGGCTTTTAATTATCACTTTGATTAGATTCCCTGTCAATTCTTGATTGAAAGGCAGTGTCAATTATTGAAGTTGAATTAGAAATAATTTGATAAAAAATTTGGGAATGACTGATGTGTGCCAGTGGTTTTTAATCTGGCATTAATTAATATGAATGGCGTTTGAAATCTGGCGGTAAACCCCACAAATAAAAACAGGATTAAAAATTTCCCAATAACCACGTATGAAGTCTTTATTCAGTGGATAATTGGACGTAGCTAGGCAGAAGACGTCCAAGTAACATAGTAACAAACATGAAAAAAATGCGATTGAAATTTCAAATAAACAAATTAACATTTAGTATAAATTTTATATTATTAGGACTGCGATATGACGTTTAAATACTAACATGGCATATACTACATCTTTCCTGATTATTAAATTATTAAAAGATGTACTACTTAAAAAGTTATTGAATATTTTGAGGTTGCTAATTAAAATTTTGATCGCTTTGTATTCGGATTGTTGTTAATATTATATTATTCTTTGCCCATAGAATCTTGAAATTAGTTATATTTAGTGGATGTTTTGTTTATAAATAACAAAATATATCGATACAATCCAATACAACAATAAATACGTACATTTATTGAAAAGAAATGTAAAAGTGTCATTATGAAAATAATTACAATTAAAAATAGGTATTAATATTTTTGACTGATGGTGCTTGATGGATATTGATTTAAAATTCTAAATTATTTAAAACTGGTAAACTTCCA
>JAGVSQ010009049.1:0-13916 GCA_022683975.1 Rhyacophila evoluta | reverse complement strand
AAGTGGCTGCATAGTCCGTTCTCTTACCTTCTCATTTCGAATAAAATCATACCACTGTATGCCTAGAATCCTACGCAGGCATCTGTTCTCAAAGCTCAGAATACAGTTGTTATTTTATTACTAGTTTAACATTTGCAATGCACATCTTTTTGATAGAACGTGTATTAAGCTGTATACATTGTGTTTAACGAAAGAAGATATTTAATTGGGCTACTATTTATTTCCTTTGCCTAGTCGAATAAATAAACTATTAACTGGTATTTTCAAGTCTGCGAAATACGAAAATTAACTGAATTTTCGTTTAGTTGATATTTTTTTATTTCACAACGGTTGAGTAAATATATCAAATAATAATTCTGGAAGTTAATTAGTTTTACAGCCAAAATCACTGCCGTCAAACGGTTCAAAGTGGATAATGATTAAATTTATTGTAACAACTAAAAACTAATAAGGAATAAGCAAACGATAATATAATGAAATTTTAATTATGAATCAATTTCCGCTGCTTAATTAATAATAAAATTCTTCTGATTTTGTTTGATCCGACTGTACTTTCAATTTTAGTTTTATTTTGTAATTCAGTTTCATGCTAATAGCATTGATTTTTTTCTAGATAAATAAACATAACCCTGGAATAATTTTTTCTCTATTTTGACAAGAACAATTATAGATTAGTTCAAGACAATAAATGATAACTATCCATAAAAACCAGTTACATTGTAAAATTATAATGTATTCTTAGTTCCCAGTGGTTGTAAAATATGATAATACTTACACTTGAGTATTCGAGATACTTTGATTTGCAATCATAAAGGCGATCTATAAGAAGACTTACATATAATATAGTAGACTGCATTTAATTTTTACCAAGCGCCTCAAAATCTTAAATTATAATATGGTATTTCATAAGCTTGGATTGTACGAGCTCTTTATGCTTTTATTATAAACATAAAACGCATTTTTTTTTTATTTGAAAGTAAACGTAATATATCGATCATAATTAACTCACAAAATATAATTCTCATTATTTATTATTAGTCAGAATACATCAACTTCAACATATTGGGCAGGCTTACGTCAATTCGAATAAATTTCAGACTTGATGGGATTCCTGAACACAACATGAATGGCGTATGAAAATGTTTACATCCCACTCTATCTATCCATGTGGAGCTGACCGCATTAAAATTTTCCCGCGCCAGCTTTGGTCGTATTAAAAACCGTTGATGTGATTCATTGACATTAAAATATATACCTTGAAATGACATTCAACTCTTGGGTTACACTTTCAGCTACTTTATAACAATACATATTATACGTGACTAAAGATAAAACATGGCACCCTACAAATTAAATTATCACAAACATAATAGATAAAAAAAAATATGAGGTCAATAGTACACAATCAAATATGACTTCCAGTAAATAATATAAATATAAAATATTCAAAATCATGATTCGCTTTTCACGTGTACAAAAATAATACGGCATTAACTTCATCGTAATTTTAATTCCATTTGCAATCACATCGCTTCATTGCTCAATATCAACAGTTATATTTCATTAACAGATTTTTTTTGAATATGGGACATACATGCCCGATGATTCATCAACAGGCTGATCTGTCAAGGCATGTTCTCACACTCTAGATATATATGCTCCATATTCGAAGTGGTCATAAGTAATTAATTTCTATGGTGTAATTTATTAATATGCTCATGTATATAGCTATTATACTGTCTTTTCTATTCCAGTGTTTGGGTAAGATTTAGTTGCATTTTCCTTCTAATGCCTGCAATAGTAATCCAAAAACTCTCTCCTACATGAACGCTTGTTTCCTAAACTTGGCTTAACCCCTTGCAGTTTTCGGTACTTACTGAAAACAATGAACATTTTGTTTCCTGTTTATTTTATGGCTGCAATCAAGCGCTTCACACCATACACAATAATATTCTAAATTTTCGTTATTCTTACATTAACACTATCTTTTTTTCAATGATTTCGACTTGTAAAATTATTATGTATACGTCGATTTTTCAACTTCAATAAATCTACACATTTAGTGCATCAACTAATTTCACTATAAATGGCATTAATAGCCACCATAGTTTATTCGGTCTCTACTTGTCTTAATAAAATATGTTCTACTTTATATACTATGTAAGTCTGTAATAATTTTCAATATAGATTAAATACCTTAACATAACATTTATCGAGTAAAAATTAATAATAATTTGTTAATAAAAATTGATTTCAATAGTTTAAGAGAGACAGACCATTATCAGAATGGATAGAAATTATTATACAGATTTTATCGTATTATCTAACATATTTTTTATACCATGCTTACTCTGAAAGTGGATCATATGGATTATAATAATATCTTTTTGTCAGACAATTACTCAACCAAATGGGCATTCACGGTCCTGCATTTTTTTTTTAATCCGACAGATGTGGGAATCGAACCTGCACTCTGCGGATTGCGAGGCGCGCACGCTAACTTTTAAGCTGGTGGTGAAACATAATTACACTATTAATAACCCCAAATATTTTTTTACATACTTTAATATGTATAATACAATGTTATAACAAAAAATACTTTCAAATAATAAAGAATAAAAAATAATGGTTGAATCACATTGAAATTAGATGTACGAGTATAATACATACGCATAGGCAGTGTAAGATAAACATAGACCATCAAAAGGTTTGGTTTTAATATTCTATTTCAGTACGATTTTCATGAAAACGATGATTTTAGTTTTTTTTTTTTTTTGAGATTTCAGATTACCGTAAACAAAGAAACAAAAATGAGGAATATATCACGTGAAATATTTTACACATTATTATCAAACAGTATGTATCTCTTTTAAAACATATAAAAACGTAAACGTCATTTTGACGAACGAGGTTACTGAATATTGTTTACGTGTTTATTCTTGAAATATTTTTTCGTGCCTGTTTGCTTGTAATTTTTGCTACTCGCAGACAAAAGAAATATTGCTGAAAATCCATAATGGTTTTTACAGTGTGATAAAATCTTACTTCTCTAGATGAGTTGGCGAATACGGTTGCTTCGACACCGAAGATCACGTATTTAAATTAACAATAACTGCATGAAATGCAAGGTATAGTAGCAATAGTAATTTATAAATATTCTCTTACATACATGTTTGTTTGTGATTTTTACTAAATATTCTGCTTAACTACAACATAATACAAGCCTTAAAAAACGAAATAATTTACATTAAAAAAAACCACTTTCTGTATTAAATCGCTATAACTATAAACATTTATCGCACCCTATTCTTCGCTTTCTTGTTGCGCTACTGTTCGTCCATATAAATAGTTTCTGTCATTAGTACCTACGCTATATAACTACAGAATACGAGTAATAAATGTGTACCGGTGTTGTATTTTACCTTGTACGTGCCTACTTCTTCTAATCTGAATTGTTTACGTACCTAATTTCGTTTACGCCAAGGTAAACTTTACTCGATGCTCGCACATATTAGCTAAATTAGCGAAAGATGTCAGATTGTACATACACGTTCTTAGCATAATTTTGCTAGCATTATTGACTTACCAACATCTAAGCGCTATAAGCGTTTCTTAGTTTATTTCATTAGGACCGTTGAAAAATACAAAAGAAAAAGATCACTCCCGCGTTCTTGTAAGGAATATTCCCGCCCAACGTTAATGCGGACATTGCGTGACCAAGTAATTGATTATTATTCACTTGAGGCATTTTTCTTATTTTATGTAATTGAATTTTTTACCAAACGGGCGGCGTTGCGTGTCGAGGTGGCGGTCACTGGCGTCTGTCCGCCAAGTCAGGAAAACACACTTATGATAAATCATTTTACAATTTTTAACCCCCGAAACAATCGTTATGAAATTCTGTTTTCCTTGCGAGGACTATATTTATACATTATTAATCCAACCTTGTGTTTCTCTAATTGATATACACTATTTATTTTTTTAATTCGTCACAATGACTTTTATTTTATTTATTTTTTTCTCGTCCATTGAGATTATTGTAGGAAACTTATACATAATACTATAATAAACCGGATTATTATTAGTTTACCTTAATATCTACGTGATATGAACACATTACTGACACAATAAAAATAGTTTTCTATTTAAAAATTCTTATTATAGCATACACTTATATCGATCAAATCAAAAAACATCAAAAAAATTCTAATACTTAATAGTTTTTCGTATTCTATACCGATTCACTTATATCAGACAAAACTGTCAGCTTATGTTTTTAGCGGAAACTATATGTGTATTTTTACCATGATTACTTAACAAAATTAGCGTATGGATCTCCATAACATAAATTTGTTCATTTTCACATTTCATCGTGGCACATTTTTATGAGATTTAGTTATTAGTTTTTTGATCAACTCATCTAACGTCTAGTCCTGCATTTTGGGTTTTTTTTAATCTAACAGTGTGGGATTTGAATATGTTAACTCCTGCACTAAAAGCGCACATTGGCCTTTCGACCATCAGGCGGACAATTTGTATACTTCCATATAAATCAATAGAGAAGTGTACACATTTTATTAAATGAAATCATTTGGGTACCATTTTTATACTTAATGAATGAAAAACAAATGAAAATACCTTTATAGATAAATTAATTTTATTTCAATATAGTATTAGCTAATTATTATTTACATAAATGATTCGCGTTATTCATTAGAGTATTCAAATTCAATTTCATGTTAAATTAAATTTACCGATATGAAGACTACCTTCCACTGTATAAAATATTTAATCTACGAGCAGACACTAATATTGCTTCTTCGCATCCATAATACACACGAGTATATCTATGTAGCAGAACATTTTACAGTATTAAGATAAATAATTTTCAACATAAAATTTCATAACCTCAATTTCCCATGAGTATTTTTCATTATTTCATGTGTTTTCCATTCATTACAACGATCGATGTAATAACTTATTTAAACAAGAAATCGTTTGAACACATAAAAATTATTCACTGGTAAATATTTTGCTTTTTAACATAACGTTATATTGTTCGATAAGCATCAAATCGATTCAACCAAAGGCAAACAACTCCATCGTAATATATTTATGTATCGCTGTATGTCATCCAATATCTGGTGTACCGTATTGTTGGAAGAGATTTATTGTGCAGAATAATTGGGTGGTCTATTCTTTGACTATTTTTAAAATGATCACTACCCATATGTAACTATAATATATCATTGACGTGTAAGGGTTGAAACATATTGCTAAATGCAATAACTTACGGAAATAAATATTTATCTTTAAGATTCATGACTTCGATGACATTTTTCAAAACTTAAAAATTCAATAATTGGCGTTAATTTATATTTCAAAAAATAATTTACCCTTTTTATTTGGGACACAAACATATAAATAATTCATTGCTTTTCATTATATTTTATAAAATCATTTTGTATCATCATATCATGTTCATACATTTTATTGACTATTAACATTCGATGGTTATAATAATTTTTACAATTCATAATTTCGTCTCAACTAAAATATAAATTTGTGAAATTTTATTGATTTACATTGTATTTTCACGTTTTTTTTATAAACCGATGAATATTTTTAATCGCTTCGTATTTTTATAATGTATTGAATTTAAAATTATTTAATTTATTTCTAGTTAAAAACAATCAGAAAAATTTTAATGAACCATTGAATAATACATAAAAAGACAATATTTTTTAAAATATAATCTATAGCATAAAAAGTTTATAAAAAGACTTCAAAATATTATTTAACATATATTTAGATATCTGTGTTTACGAAACTTAATTTAAACGAAGGCACTTAATTCTTTATGGGGTAAATTATTCACTATTTATATAAAATTTTAAGCAGCACTGATTTGTAGTGGGTTCAAATAAGTGAATCAATAAACGCTTGTACGTACATTGTACCAAGGAAATAAAAACTTCGTACTTCGAAGCGAAGCTGAAAAAACTATAAATTTCTTTGATCTCCAAAAATGGCTTTCGAAAACTATCAAAATTTTAACTAACCCTCGGGTGGTATAATAAGAAAGAATAAAGCTATTGATATTGAAGTTCATAAAAAAAACTGTTACATAAAGGAACATCAAAAGAATATCGATTTAACGGTACAGTGAACATAGACCGACATCTCCAGTCCGTGCACGTCCTCCTAATCGATATTTTCGTGGGCGATTCTTCGAGACGAAGAAATAATTCGGATTACAAAGAATCCTTTGAACATAGTAAATTATTGAATTTATATTCCCGCTCTTAAGTGATGATGGTGGCCCTGGAACTCATAATTGTGAGGTTGAAAGGGATTGTTCTGCTATCCGCAAGTATCTGATTATGTCTTTCAAAGCTTTGTTTTCCACAAAGAATGTTTTTTTACGTTACAACTGACCAATAAAGAAATGCTGATGAAATTATGTCTATGATCCTATATGCCTTGCAAAATAGAGTATGTATTTATTTATTTGTTACTTGTTTCTTTTCTTTTCGGATTTCTTTGTGCTGACATCTTTAAAAATAACCAGAAAGGATAGTTTAGGCTCAACACAAAAACATATTTAACATGTCTTCAATACCCATATCGATAGATTAGAAGAAAAAAGCCAGCTTGTCGCAAACGCAAAGACATATTTCTTTTAAACATATCCACAAACGGAATCTTATCGATTATTTCCTTTTTTCTATTTTATTGTTAAAACTAAATCTTTATTTTTCAAATTTATTACATAGCTTAAAAGATTTCTATGCTGAATACTGCCCATATATATATTTTTTATATTTGTCAACTGCCACGGCCGGTATAATAGTGAACCGTGTTAAGAAGTATCGAGAACACGGTAATAAGATTTGGATTTATGATAATCTATATTATTAAACAGAAAATACATATGTACGTACAAACATACCCACGGCGTCACAATAGCCCTTTTCAAACGGTAAACAGTAATGATATAAATTGTTCACATGTTATTTTAGTTACCATTTTTAGATCAACTGTTATACTTGAAACTTTTAACGTTGTTATAGACATCCAAGTATTGCAATACATTTAGAATAACTGAATGAACAGAATTTGAATCTATTCCTCAGTCGAAGCCGGATAATAAAAAGCTAGTATTATATAAAAGACTTCTCATTATTTTCAATTTTATTTAAGGCCAGCTTTACAAAAAATATTATAAATTTTAAGATAGTCACAAGCAAAAAAATTTAAAGATTAAATGATATTCAAATGCTGGTTTTTCGCTTAATTATATAGCAATTTTTCTCATTCGCAGGAGAACAGTTCCGAAGAAAACTTTTTATAAAAATATTTTCAAACCTGTTTTTTCCATAAAAATTATCTTGCATTAGTTTTAAATTAATAACGATGTCTGCCTTCAAACTAATACAAATTTTATATCACGTTTCAAAGTACCACTTAAAAATTTGTTAACAAGTTGCATTTTTTAAAATCAACATTATTTATTTTAAAATATTTACTGCTAGTAAAACGTATTTTCTGTCTTTTAATTCATAAATATCCACAATGTTAAACTTATGTTCACTCAAAACGCTTTCGTCTATATCTGTGATTTAATTAACCAATTGTAAATTTGGAACAAAAGGATTTTGAATATGATTATAATGAAGGTTTCCAATAAGTCAAATGACTTTCAAAATATCCGCTATGCATTCTTTTATGCAAAACATTCTGGGGATTATTTTCTATGTATAAGAAAAACAAAAACGTTTTTCTAGAATTATCGATAGGATAGTGAATTTACAATTTAGATGGGTATCGAAAATTTATTTGCGCGCCATTCTGAACATTGGAGTAAGTAATTCAAATTCGGAATGGTAATTTTGGTATTATTCCATATTCAAAATAATATCATGATCTCGAGAAAATATTACGATCAGTTGTCAAAGGCAAATCAACTTTGTGATTGTATAATTTTTGATATCATTGAAGGTTGGTGAATTAATATATTTTCGATCATTGTATGTTTATTTTATGTTAATATTCATAAATATATTCACATAATTTAATCAAATTAGTTTGATTAACAATTTATACATATTGATCACTGATTAATAAAATTAATCGTAAGAGAAAAAACTCATTATAATACTTGTTTAAAAGTGAACATCTGTTTAAATTACTTGTTTAATATACATTTTTTATTTAATATATCACATTATAAGATCGCTTATCTCAAAATATGACAAACTCCTTAAATATCTATGTACAATATATTGAACCTTTATAGTATAACGTTATATTTTTCCACTCGACATTACCAAAAGTTTCCCAAAATCTTATCGCTAAATATCTTACGGATATATCCTTAGTCATGCCAGCTACTAGCATTTTACAGGTTCAATAATTATATTCTCATATAGTGTTTTCAGCAATCTACCTGGATATTGTAATTTGGATAAATTAAAAAAGAAAATGGAGGATCTTTTTACACAACTTCAATGTCAATATTGCATTATTATTTTGGCAGTGGTAGTAGATTGACTACGACTTACAATAAACTTGCAAATAGAATTCTTCATATGACGAAGATCTATGTACTCTATTATGTGGGCATTTTCACACTGTGAATATCTATATGCCCAAATTTTGGAGCGGACATGGTAAAAATGGTAGTGATTAGGGCTATATACTATTTATATATACCATGTTCGCTCCCAACATGGAGCATATGGATCTCCCCAATGTGAAGACGTCTCGACAGTTTATTTTTCAAGATCATTGTTTGTCAGACAATTACTCAACCCAATGGGCATCCAATCCTGCATTTTTTTGGATTTTTTAAAATCCGACATATGGGGATATGAGCCCGCATTCCCTGGATTGCTAGGCGTGCACGCTATCAACTACGCTATTGGGGAGACAATATTACACTGCCTTATACATTGTGAAATATTTTACCATACCATTGTAATTATTTATACCACTTCACCGTGTGAACTATTTATGTTAGTTGATTATTCTACACAGTATTACTTCGGTTAAATGGTATTTTAATGTATGACTGTCTAACGAAAAAAAAAGCTTGGAAAGGCCTTGACGAAAAATGTCAAAGAATCACGTCTGACGAATGTTATTTTTTTTAAATCGCATTTAAGAATTTTTATTGCCGGGCACTTAGACCGTTAAATTTATCATAATATGGTAAATTTTCAACATTAAATCTCTAAACGCAAATTAATATCTATTAAGGCGGGCGCCGAACGCCGTCGAAATATAAAACTCCTCAATCACATCGCAATAAAAAGGGAGAACCGTCAGCTTAATTAAGTGCTCGGGGAAGTTTTTAATGTTGTCATCATCGGAATACTTTTAAATGAAAAAACCTCCCCCCTCAGAATACACTTAATAAGAATCAGAAGCCATTAAACGGTGGTCTTTTCCGCCGGCATTCGAACGTTAATGTCACCAGTGGAAAGTAATTTAACGCACTAATCAAGATTACACACCCCCGCACACGTTATTAAATTTCAGCCAGCAAAAAAAATCACTTCATAACGGTCGCGAAGGGAGGGAAATAATTTTACATTGCTTGCTCTTTCATCTGGAATGCACCTCATCATAAATTTTCATGGTTAGCGAAGACTTTTCTTTGCCGACTGCTCCAAAGGTGCTCTGGAAATTTTATATTATCTTTTTGGATATTAATACCTCTTCGCCGCTCCCCCTCGTTGCCCGCATTTTCTTTCTTAAATGATTGTGCCCCCTTCTGCTTTCTTTTTTGTGCGGTCTCCATAAGTCACGGAAAATTTAATTTTACCGCATTTTCACAATAGTGTCCGTAAAAATGCTAAATTTCGATGATCATCGTATTCATCTTAAGAGCGCGGTACTTCTTTGTGTGGTTTTTAATTACAATGCAAACTTCAGGAAAAAATACAACCAAAATCAAATTAAATCATTTGGATACCTTTTTTAGACAAAAAAATATTTAGTTCTTTACAAACCATTTTTGCACATTTTTATATATGACATATTTTAAAATACCATTATTATATTAAAATAAAAATAAATATAGCTCTTGTGGAACTTTTAAATCATCGGATTGAAATAAGCGACAGAGGGAAAATATATAAGATTTTTTATGGTTTTTTTTTTACAATTTATATTCTCAACCTTAACTAACGAAAAGTAGATAACGTATTTCTTATCTCATCTCGTGAAATAATTTCACTACTTGAACGTACATTTTGTTAGCAATTTAGGTAACACTTATTTTTTAGAAAATAGTACGCCAGATATTCTATTCATGAAGGATTTTATTCAATATAAGGTATTATACATTTGTGTAGACTAAACATCCCAATTACGAGTATCACAACTTTATAAAAACTTAACAGATCATGTATATACCATATTAAAATACTATAAATTTTAAAATTAATTGAACTTTACAAATACCAAAACTTTTATCGAAAGATCAACCAACGAACTGTCATTTAAATGAGTAAAGTGTAAAAACATTTCAAGACACGATGGATAACTAAGTTGAAGTAAAAAATAAAAGAACCCTTCAACATATTCTAACTATTTTATGAATGATGATGATGATTTTATTTTATGTTTTTTTTACATTCAAAACAAACACAATTTCATTGGCCTTAATTATTATATTTTCTGTAAGTCCTTTCAATAAAGTTGTGTCGCACGTGCCATAATAAAATGCTTTATTTGCCAATAACGCTATCTTCTTTTGTTTTTTTTTAGAATTTAATTTATTTGAATAAATAAACTCCACGAAATTTCGATCAATTATCTCTAACAATAAATCAAAAGAAGAACCTAAATTATTGATCCGATTCATTTACAATAAATATTCTACTAGTACAAAAGGTTCTAATCCGCTTTCTTAAATTAATATCCGTATTTTTTCCAGTGCTTCAAATGAATAATATGTTTCTCCAACCGAAAATAATACGAACGACTTGTCTTGTCATCTGACTCATAAAGTCTTTCTATTGGATTTGAGGACGGTTCTTTTCTTCCACCCCTGAATGCTGTTTATTCATCGTCTCTTTGTGCCAGTAATAAGCGTATAAAGATGTAATCCAAATGACAATCAGAAAAGGTATCTTGTCTCAACTTCTTCTAAATACATGTCAGGTTCTTGTCGAGTCTTTGACGATTGAATAAGAAGATATCAGAAGTATTACAGATAATCAATCTCATTTTAACAAGTAATTGTCGCTCATTGTATAAATTTGTCTTTACCAAAAATAGATTTTTTTTTCATTTTGTATTTTATTAAAAATGCAACTATGATTTTATAGTATATATTTTTCACTATTTTTAACGTCAGATGAAATATAAAGGCGTCGCCCTGTGTAGAAGAGTATCAACAAATATTTTTACGAGAATCGGTTACTCTCCATTGGCTAAATAGTGCTTAGCCTTTGAGCTTACTAAATCTTTACATGACTGTGACTTGATTAACCTTTTTACGTAACTTATATATTATGTTCATCCATCATATCGTCAAGTTTTAACAATATACGAATGTATTCATAACAGTTGGTCTTGTTAATGGTGAGTAATATTAAACATAGCTTAACTTTGATATAGCCACACATCTTAATATGATTTATATTTTAAAAACTTACCATCATGGCTTAGATATAACTAAACATGTTATGTTTTCTATCCATGGCATGTATACAAAGTATGAGCCTTTCTTACCACACCAAATAACTTTAAATAGCCCATTATGTCATTTAACAGTGAATGTTGAGCATATTTCATAAATATCACTAATAAATTAAGTTATAAACTAATTTATGTTATGTTATAAATGCTGTCAAGTAATTGAAATAAAGTTATACAATAATACTGGCGAGATAAGACAGTCAATTAATTAAGTACGTAACAAAGAAAAACTTTGAATTATAATTTTTCATTTCGATGACATCATTGAGGTTTTTTTTTAATTTTATTAATTAAATTAAATTAATTTTATTTGTCTCGTAAAAAAATAAGTGAAGATGTTTAAACAAATAATTTTATTGCAACATAATTTTTCAGAGAATTTTTCGTAAAATATCCAAGTTTCTTCGCGGACTTTAAAGTTTTTAACAAGTGACCCTTAATATGTTTCAATTTATCATCTGAATGCCACAGTCTTGTGTCACATTGATTGGTTAACTTTTAACTTTGTAAATTCCTTATTTAAATTAAGCTACGGAAAGTGTACAGCGCGTCTACTTAACGAAAACTGACATTTTATTAAAACATCCAAGGATTTGTAACCAAATAAAACCGAAAACTTTGGAAATATTATTTGTACCTCCTCGTTTATTACGTTTGTATAAGAACACAATCATAAAATCGATTCATCATAATTACGTTCTAACAACTTTATAACTGAACTCTTGTAAGGATGAAAATAAATAAACAGGTTTCCTTGTTTCGTTAGGGACAACGCTTTTGATTTTCAATTCTTTAATTACAATTATTGCTTTATATAATTTCGTTTGTTACATTTTGAAGAGTTTTCAAAAATTTCCAGTTTACTGCACATAGCTCAAGATAAAACAATACATCACAGTAAAAATATGGAATTTGATTAAATAAAGAGTTCCTTTTATCTCCTGGAAAATTTACATTTCCTAGTTTACGGGGTATGTTTATGTCATGAGATAACAACAAGATTTTTTTATTTAAGACAGACTAACACTAAAACTGAAACGTAATAAAACAATCATCTCCTTCAGTGTCCTCAGTAGTGTCAAAGGTAAGCGTACGCGATTTATAATCTGAGGAATGCGCGTTAAGTCCCCACGTGCCGGATTTTTTTAAATCCGCAAACGCAAGACTGAATTGGTCAATTGTTTGACAGCCAATTTTCGTGAAAATAATCTTTCAAAAAATATCTGTACATTACAGAGATCCATTTTCGAAGCGGACATCTTCATATTTTATATACCCATGTATTCTACGCTCGAAGAGGATATGATAAAAATAACAAACTAAGATTGAAAGTATACAAGAAACACAATAAAAAGTTATTTATAGATTATAATACATTTACTTAAACTATTTCATCTGCAGTGCATGTTAATTATTAGATGGACCAATATGATATACAGATTTATCTTAACAAATTTCCGTAAATTATTTTTTTTAAAACAAAGATAAATTGTTAGCCAATCGGTCAACACATTCAACATGCATGTTATATGTCAACTACATTATAAATTATGCTAGTATTTTTTTTATTTAGTTACAAATACGGCTACGGTTCCGAGTTATTCTACGAGTACCACCCACTTGAATGATAAAATAATAGTTACGGATTTATTGAAAATACTGTAGTATAAATAGCTACGGGTAATATAATATGAAAACACAGATACAACGACCTGATAACGGAGCTTTTAGCTAACCCTCTACTTTACATTTAGACCGCCCGACCTTTGCGGTCGAGGGCTTCGAATTAAACGATTTTTCCGACCTTCGAAGGGTTTATAAAAATATTATTCAAACCCCTGCAACATTCGTTCTTATTTAAAAATTGAGATTTACAATACACAGTCACGCTATGTGGTAATTTATCTGATTTGACATCACGACAACGTCGGTATAGATGACATAAATTATTTCTCTTTCCAGCTGCCCTCCATTCATTTTTTCGTAAATTTAATCACTGCGTATCACTATAGAAAGAATGGCATTAATATTTCAACGTTTTACAACGCGAGTACGTATGTCATAATTTTGTATCAGTACCTGATGTATCCGCGTGCCTGGGCACTGAATAAATTTTTTGCATCCGTCTTTTATGGTACCCTACAGTATTTTTGTTGCTGTCATTTATTAGAATTATTTACAGTATATTATAAAATCTAAAATAT